>APFE030243551.1:200921-219492 GCA_000404065.3 Pinus taeda
CCCCCCACCTCCATGTAGGGGTGTACAATATTCCTAGGGTATTGTTTTACATCCGGTTGAGACCTTTGAATACATAAGATAATCAGGCTCCACACCCAACAAAGATGAAAACCAGCACAGGAGAAGAGCCCTTAAAAGGGCAGAAAAACACTATTGGAAGGCAGAAACACATAAAAACAGTGAAAAAGATGAGTATTGAAGGCATACACAGTCCAAAGCACAACAACTATCGGATATGGCCGATCAATGGCCCAGATCTAAGTAGCAAATTGTAATCAGCCAACATAGACAACTTAAGGTTGGGCGAAAGCTACCCCCGATCAACGATCTCCGATGATTGGATCGGTGGGTTATAATCGGTGAAGACAAACCGGTGGAGTAAGCATGGACCAAGTGGAAGTTGCAATTGCGATTAGCGATGCAATGTGGACCGTCGAACAAGCGTTTAGATCGATGACCCACATCGCATCGTAGGATCGCAATTGGGGAAACATCATGAAGTGGGGTCGTTATACAGGCATATGTGTGATGCGATTAACCGGACCCGACGGTTATATATGATATTTCATAAGATTTGAAGTCTGCAGAAAGGCCATTTTTAATGCATTTTCATAGTTTTTCATTATTTAACGAAATACAAAGGGAACCTTGGGGTAGCACCGATGCGATAAGACCCGGGCTCGAAAGGGTTTGGGAATGAAAATATATAATTTTTCAGGTCTGCCAAAGCAAATTTCTCACGATTTTCAGTGTTTGTTAGCATATCCAAAATACAAAGGGAAGCAAGAGAACAGGACACTAGCGACTTGTGATAGTGACCTAGAGGGCAGACCCGATAGAGGAATAGGCCATGTTTAAGGACTTTATAATCCGAAATTAACAAAGGTGGGCAATATTTCTCATTTTTGCAGCGTTTTCTGTTTAAAACAGAAAATAGTCATTGATTAATATTTGAAGGGATTTCAAAGGGTTGAAGACACATTCCATCACAGAGCAGAGGCATTATGCAATAATATCCACATGCCAGATTTGGGATTTGACCAGGAGACAAGGGTCAGCGGACAGAGGCCGGAAAGGGAATAAGCCTAGCATAATGTAGCCTGAAACAGAAGTGATCATGGAGCATCAACAACGCAACACAGCCAAAAACAATAGAAGTGATTGTGGGGCATCTATGGCATGAGCGAGCTCCCAGACAACACGACAAACTAACAAAATGCAATTACTCTATTGTCAGAAGAAGAAAACTCCAAGCCCATGCTTTCCTAGATAGTGCATCAAACACTTAAAGGACATAGAGGATAGATTAAGACACTCCAAGCCTTTGAGAGCTCAGGATCATTGTAAAAGGCCTATAAATGGATGAAAGTTAAATGTAGCAAGGGTTCAATTTCTGGAGACTGTTGACACTCTGTTCCTTCAAGCTTCTCATCTTCATTTTAGCAATATAAGCTTCTTTTGTTGTTATATGTTCAATGTCCATTTTCTCTTCTGTTTTAAGCTTGCACTTGAATAGGTTGTTCATGTTTCTTCTGTGTCTAATGCCAGATAACTGTCATCTTATCTCTACGTTGATAAATTAGATTTGCAATCTTCTTTTACTTCCTGTAGTTGGCCATTCATATGTGTTTATATATGCATATGTTGGTACAATTGATATTCTCCATCTATTCATTGAATCTACAAACTATTGAGCCTTAGTGGTCAAAAGCCTTGTAAAGCTGAGGGTGTTCATGCATGTCTTGAGTAAAAACAGAGTTGAAATGGTTATCTGGCTTGATCCAAAACATCAGCCATTCCAATAGTTTAGAGAACAATATTGAATATTATATGTTACTAGGCATCTCCAAGCTGCAACCTAGGACAACTTCCTAGAGTGATAACATAATTGGTGTCGTTGCTGGGGATAGGAAACTAAAGCTCAACTTCCCTGGGAGACGACACAGGTCCAACTTTGGTGATAGACAAAGTCTGGGCACTTTTTTTATTATAATCATCTATCTAGCGAATCTACTGGAGGCTGAACCTCTTAGCGACTCCGCTTCATAGTTCTGGCTTAGTTTGTGAGGCATACTCGGAGAAATCCTTAGAAGCCACAAGCTGACCTAGTACCTGACCCTAAAAAAATCATCAAAGAAAGAAATGTATTGTAGAAAGGAGCATCATGTTCAAGTAAACCTAAATAATATTCTATATCTCTTCAAGAAAGGTCTGTAATAGAACAAATACATGTTGATAGTATAGCATCTAATACTAGCAGCAAAGAAAAAATCTTAGAGATTCATAAAGCTCCTTATTATTTAGGTTCTCCTTTTGTTGTAAGCCCAAAGGAAACCTCACTTCCTATCCATCATACTCCATTAGTCTTATTAGCCACTCCTCATCCCTTTGTCATTCAGACTTCCAATCCCCTTGTAGCCACCACAGCTATGGCAGGACCATAAGCACCTACCAAAATGGAAAGAATCATAGCTACTAGGTATGGATCTCTAGTACTACCCACTCCTTTGAATGCCATGCCTACTGGAGAATATCAAAAGGATAGGCCTAAGTTCATTGGGACTGAAGGTGTTACAGTTGAAGAACATCTTGATTCATTCTATAGCTATGCTGATAACCTGGACATTAGTGAAGATGATGTGTGGATGAGAGCCTTTGTCCAAAGCCTAGATGGAGAGGCTAGAAAATGGTTCCGAGAACTAACCCCAAGATGTATAGTAGATACTGGGGCTTTAGATGATGTATTCCTAAAGCATTGGGGGGATAAGAAGGATCTTCTCTACTACCACACTGAGTTTGGGAACTTAAAGAGGGAAAATGGTGAGTTGTTGTCTAATTTTAATAAGAGGTTTAACCGCATGTACAACAAAATATCAGCTGAAGTAAAACCCACCACTACCTCTGCTAAACTCACCTCTGCTAATGCTTTTGATTATGCCTTCTGTCTACTTATGAGGGAGAGGAGATGTGCTACTTTGGCTAATATGCAGGATGCAGCCTTGGAAGTAGAATCAAACATCATGGTTGCAAAGAAGCTCAAGGGAAATTTTGTTAAAAGGAGATAGAGGGGCGAGTCTCCATCATCTTCAGATCCCAAATCAATAAAATGACCAAGATGATAGAGTCATTAGCCTCTGAAATCTCCAAATTAAAGGTTGAGTAGCACTTTGGGAAAGGAAGAGTTCCTAATACCTTTTCTCCTAGAAATCCAAATCCATATACAAGAGCTAATGAGCAGTTGCAAATTCTGCAAAGAAGCAAAGATGCCAATGAAGACGAAAGGGTGAAAACCATTTTCAAAATGTAGTCATGGAAGAGGAGAAATTTGATGAAGATGATGAGATCCATTGTATGGAAGACAAAGGTAGTACCCCTATTTTGACCTTAGCTACCTATGAAAAGTCATTATTCAATGACCAAATCAGCCAAGAGTGGGATGGTGAAGTTGTTCTACAAACTCAAGATCAACATAGATATAATCTGAGGTCAAAGATGAATAATGCTAAGGAAACTCCTATTCAAAGAGCTATTGTCCCTATAGTACAACAGTACAACAAGAAAATAAGCAGAAGCGACTAGCAGTTGATCCTATCATCCTCAAAGCTCCAACTCACGAGGTAAGAGGCCTTAACAAGTCCCCTTCTCCTTTCATTTTTCAATCAGAAATTCAAAACCTAAGAATACCTATGCCTCTGATTGAATTAGGGAAGAATGAGTCCTTCAAAAGATCCATCCTCGAGGCCCTTGAGCCTAAAGCCATCCAAGCCTTCGCTGACTATGTAAATCTGCAAGATGAAAAACAAGTTGTTCTTCTCAGCCCAATGATTGAAAATTATGAAGACAACTCCCCATCATTCTATGTCTCTCTAATTATTCATGATAAAATCCTTCACAACTACCTTCTGGACACTAGAGCCAACCATAATTTAATTCCCAAGGCTATCATGGATGAATTGGGTCTTGCCATTACCAAGCCTTATCATGACCTGTTTTCTTTTGAATCTAGAAAAGTGAAATGTTTGGGATTAATCAAGGACCTAGCCATCACTTTCTCTCAGCTACCCATGAAAAGCATGATGATGGATATTGTGGTAGAGAATGTACCCCCCAAGTTTGGCATGTTACTTTCTAGAGGTTGGATTAAGAGATTAGGTGGATCATCTCAAAATGATCTTTCCTACGCTACTGTCCCAGTTATTGGAGGTGAAAATAGGATATTGTACAGAGAGGCTCAATTGGCTTATATCATCAGCGATGAAAGGAATCCCACTAATCATCCCATCGATGTTGTTGACTCTGATTTTGGAGCTTGTTTCCTTCAAATTGAAGAATTTCATTTAGCCTCCACACAACTTAAGCAACCAGTTTGCCAGATCACAGAGGAATAAGGCCCACAGATTTGGGACATGTTCTTTGATGGAGCTTGTTCTAAGGAAGCTAAAGGGGCAGGTGTAGTCCTTGTGTCCCCCACACAAGAATTCATTCATTTATCTTTCATATTAACTTTTTAGGTCACAAATAACATAGCAGAGTACGAAGCCTTGATGTTGGGCTTAAATGCTGCTAAATAAATGGGCATCAAAGGCCTGAATGTGTTTGGAGATGCAGACATCATCATTCAGCAGGTCAACAAAACTTTCCAAGCAAAGCATCCAAGGCTGAAAGCATACAGAGATGAGGTGAAATATAGACCATCTCTAGTTGACAATGTCGAATACTGGAAAGTTTTTGAAGAGGATGATGAAATTAATAGGCTTTTACAAGTCTTTGACGAATTTGTTGAAAGTCATCAGAAGAAGATCAAAGAAACCTTCGATAGAAAGGTAAAATGGGACAATTTTCAGTTTGGTGATTAGGTTCTCAAATGGGATGTGTTGAAGGAAAAGAAGGCCAACCATGGTAAATATGTTTCCTTATGGACAGGTCCATTTTTCATCACTCAAGTTCAGATGAGCAACATTTTCATTCTGCACAATTTAGAGGGGCATGGTGTTTTTGGTAGCCCAGTAAATGGGCAGTTCTTCAAACTTTATTTCATTTAAAGCTTTAAAGCCTTGGTATTATAAATATGTTTTTTCCATTTTTTATTTCATTGTAGAATAGACTCCATGCCCAATGGAACACTAGGAGGAAGATTTGATTTTGGTTTTACAGGAAAGGCATTGTTCTGCAGTTCTTAAAACCTCACAAGGAGGATTTCATCCCCAGAAGGAGCCAGTGTTAGCCTTGTTGGAAAATGGCCCAAAAATGGATCCAAATATGCTCTTTAAGCCTTCAAAAGACAACAAAACACTGCCAAAGATGAAAACCAGTGTAAGAGAAGAGCTCTTAAAAGGGCAGGAAAACATTATCGGAAGGTAGAAACACATCATAAAAATAGTGAAAAAACCAAGTATTGGAGGCATAAACAGTCCAAAGCATAGCAGCTGTCAGATCTGGCCAATCAACAGCCCGGATCTAAGTGGCAAATTGCAATTGGCGAACACAGAGGACTTAAGGTTGGGAGGAAAACACCCTCGATCAACAATCTCTGATGATCGGATTAGCGGGTCACAATCGGTGGAGTGATGCCAGTGGGGTAAGTGCGGACCAAGTGGAAGTTGTGATTGCGATCAGTAATATAATGTGGAACATCGATCAAGCGCGCAGATCGACCACCCACATCACGTCGCAAGATCGCAATCGGGGAAACACCATGGAGCGGGGCCGTTATACAAGCATATGTGCGATGTGATTAACCAGATCTGACGGTTATATATATGATATTTCATAAAATTTGAGGTCCGTAGAAAGGTCATTTTTAATGCATTTTTGCAGTTTATCATTATTTAATGAAATAAAAAGGGAACCTTGGGGTAGCGCCAATGCAGGTCTGCCAAAGAAAATTTCTCATAATTTTCAGTGTTTGTTAACATATCCAAAATACAAAGGGATGCAAGGGAACATGCCACTAGCGATTTGCGATAGCGACACAGAGGGAGGACCCGATAAAGGAATAGGCCATGTTTAAGGATTTTTTAAGTTCGAAATGAATAGAGAATGGGTAGGATTTCTCATTGTTGCAACGTTTTTTGTTTAAAATGGAAAACAATCATTGATTAATATTTGAAGGGATTTCAAAGGGCTGAAGAACCATTCCAGAAGAGGGATTTGGATGAGAGACAATGGCCAGTGGATAGAGGCCATAAAGGGAAAATTACTATTACAATGAGGCTTGAAATGGAAGCAATCATTGAGCATCAACAGCGCAACACAGCCAAAAACAACAAAAGTGATTGTTGGGCATCTCTGGCATGAGAGAGCTCCCAGATAGTGTAGTAAACTAACATAATTCAGTTACTCTGCTGTCAGAAGAAGAAACCTCTAAGCCCATGCTTGCCTAGCTAGGGAATCAAACAGTTAAAGGAGACAGAGGATAGATTAAGACACTTCAAGCCTTTGAGAGCTTAGGAGCATTGTAAAAGGCCTATAAATGGCTAAAAGTTAAATGTAACAAGGGTTCAACTTCTGGAGACTGTTGATACTTTGTTCCTTCAAGCTTCTCATCTTAATTCTAGCAATATAAGCTTCTTTTGCTGTTATATGTTCAATTTCCATTTTCTCTTCTGTTCTAAGCTTGCACTTGAACAAGTTGTTCATGTTTCTTCTATGTCTAGTGCCAGATAACTATCATCTTATCTCTGCATTGATAAATAAGATTTGCAAGCTTCTTTTACTTCTTATAGCTAGTCATTCATATGTGTTCATAACTGCATCTGATGGTACAGTCAGTATTCTCCATCTATTCATTGAATCTACAAACTATTGAGCATCAGTGGTCTAAAGCCTTGTAAAGTTGAGGGTGTTCATGCATGTCTTGAGTAAAAACAGAGTTGAAACATTTATCTGGATTGATCCAAAACATCATCCATTCCAATAGTTCAGAGAACAATATTGAAGATTATATGTTACCAGGCATCTTCGAGCTGCAATGTAGGAGAGCTTCCAGGACTGATAATAGTTCTCATGGAGAATTATGTGCCTTGATGCAGGAAAGCATGGAAACTACCCAGTTAGGTGACTAGAATTAGCTACAAGTTCAATAACAATAATTTGAATATATCAGAGTGTGCAGGGACATAATGATTAAAATATTTCAAGCATAGGACCATTGTGGGACACTGGTACCTAATGGTTCCAACTAATTTTCATGAAGCATGTTATGATTGATATGAAAGCACTGAGGTAGGGACTTTCCTTAGTTATGGGACTCTTCCAATGCGATGAAACCTTGCCAAGGAATTGATCGACCAAAGGACTAGGAAGCAAAGAAGGAGATGCTTGAACTTGGAAGGTGTGTGTCTGCATGGGAGGGGTGACTAGATTCCCCAAGGAAATGGGAATCAGAGTAGGGAAGACTGGGAAATTGGTTTTAATGGTCATGAGCATGGTTGATTGAAATCATAAGCACATTGGGGGTGTACCCAGAAATAATGAGATGGGCACTGTTCGCTAAAGGAACAAGAAGCAAATGGATAGTAACGTTGTACGTTGGAGAAATACAAAACTCTAGAGAAAAGGAAGGAATCCAAGTTGGATTGAGCACATTGGAAGCACCAAGGACTACAAAATGCATCATTAGGAGATAGTTGAATTAATGAATTAATGATTACCAAGTGGTTAGGTAAGCCACTATGCATATGAAATGTGTTGTAAAATATGAAATGAGCTATGTATATGAAGCTCCATAATAACAAATGCTTGGTATAAAGTGTGTTGCGTTGTATATGATTATTGAACACTAATAATAGTGTTTCCCCTAAAGGGGGAGGGGATTGTGACATCCCCTAATTAATATTCCTTCATTGAATAAAATCTAATTTATTAAAATGGTTGAGAGAGGGACGCATATTCCATTACTTGAGGTGGGAAATTTCTTGAGGAATTGGTTATTTTAAATATCAGTCATGCATTGACTGAGAGGTTTTAATGGGCTGAATATGTGTTAAATTAATCCGTGAAAATGAAGGACAGGCCCATGCGTCTTTTGGGAATAACTGCAAGCAAGAAAAGGAAAAATATTTAATGAATATTGTGTGTTGTGTTGCCCATGAGAACGGCCTATGAATAACTACGAAAAGACATGAGATGTTTTTTCATATGTGGAAAAAAAAAGGGGGGATCTCTCTAGAGTTAGAGAGAACCACGATAAAAGTGGAGGCCAAGAGGCTCATGTGGAAGGAGTACCATGCAAGATTCATATACTCAATCATATTAGAGCGGTGTGAGGAAGGTATGTTCTCAGGTAGAGTAGATAAAGAGAAAGGAGAAGGATGATTGATGCATTCTACATGTTTAACTGTTGAGTAGCTGGTGGGTGGAGGAAATGTGGCCTTGGGACACGCTGTTTCAGTTGTTAACATTGACTTAAAGTCTTCAAAATAAATCCACTTCAATCACTAGAATCTGGATCAAGGGTGATAGATACAAGTAATCATGGCTATAACTTGTCTAAGGTTGGGTGGAGAGTTGAAGTGTCGATCCTATTTGTCTATTCATTTGGATGTATAAGATAAGTATTTATTTATGCATTTTACATTTGAATAAAATGTACAGGTTATTATATTGGTTGCATGCTTATATTGTTAATGAAGAATGTGGAATCTTATGTGTAAGTGGGATGTTGATTCCCTATATAGATTTATGAGGAATGGTTGAATTCTTGTACATGTTGGAGAGTTTGACTCTCAATTAATTTCAATCATGAGGAGATGGTAAATATTTGTGTCGATTTCCCTAACATGATGAATGTGTTGGTCAACATGTAGTTCTATTGATTTTATTAATTGAATTTGTGTATGTTAATTATGGTGCATGGACAAAAAAAAATGATTATGTTGTGGTTGGGAACTGAACTAAATTCCTTGTGGTTCTAAGATGTGCATTGAGATGCATGTTCTTTGTGTATTTTTATTAGGCAAGCTAATGGTCGAGCTTATTCCCATTCCATTGGATATGAAAGTAGGAATTCAATGTATTTCAAGAAAGTATAATTGATGTATCTGAGCACATGGATTCGGGGTCCCTATGGCCATGGTGCACTAGAAGAGAGGTGAAGGATCTTGGATCTTCATCTTCGATCTCGTGAAGATAAAATTTAACCAAGTGGTTGAGTTGTGATAGCTATGGGCTTGGGTGATTTCTCAAGAAAATTATAAATTTTCTCTAAGTGAGAGGAAGCACACAAATAGGCTTGAAATCACCTATATGACTTACCAAATCAAAGGTTGGGATGGTCAATAAAAAAGGTCAAACTCAATATGAGCTTGTTTCCGAACCTAGGTGTGCAGGACAAGTAGTTAGGCAGGCTCGCTAGTTGGGATTCATACCAGTTAGGGTCTATTACCTAGTTGGCCCTAGACATATGGTTAGGAAGAACCTCCAGGTTTGGGGTTGAAGCGGTTGGCTAGGTCAGGATTAGGGCCTTGGTGAGAATTTCGTTTTAGGGGTTCATGGATGAAGTTGACCTCTACCTACTTAGCAGATCATGAATGTCTATCTACATGGAAATAACCACAGCGGAAAAGTATCCACATAAGGTGCCACATGGGTTGTTACCTAGTTTCCACGTGGGAGACAATTATGATGTGGTAGGGTTATTAATGGGTCTAACATTGGATAGTCATACATTTCTATCTGAGAGTCGAATTGGAGCAAAATTTATATGGTTGGAAAGGTATTAACGAGATGAACGTAATGATACCATCTATTTCACATATTTCACAAAATACCATGGAAATACAACCATCATGTCCAAAACCATGTGCGAAATCCATGCACAAAACCATAGGTAGGTCTACCCACCTAATATAGTGTTCCAAAAAAATTCTCGGGATGTTGCCTAGACCCTGTTTCCCAGGGGGGAAACCACTCCCCTTTCTATGCCCGAAGCAACGTACAGGGGGGGCTACTGCCCCCCTTGTGATCCCCCCTGTGGATGGGGTAGTCGTGGAAATAATATAACACATGACTAACACTAACCGTATCACTCACTCTCCATATCTCTCCCTATCACCCTCCACTCTCTCGTACTCTCACTCACTCACTTCTCCCAAACTATTCCCCTTCACTCTTTCTACATCTCTCCTACCTCACTCACTTTCTCTCTTCCTCCTTCTCTCCCATTGATTAACTTCTCCCTTCACTCTCCATCTTTCTCTCCTAGGTATTCTTCCTCATTATCTTCCCCTCTCCCTCTCTTTCTCTCTCTCACCCCCAATATACCCCTTTCCCCAACTCTCCCTCTTTTCCCCCCTCTATCTCTCTTTGTGTCTCTCTACCCCGCTATATCCCTTTCCCTAACTCTCCTTCTCTCTAACTTATATGATGTATTCACCTCTTTCCTACTTTACCTCTTTCTATATCCCTTTATCCATTATATTTCTCTCCCCCTCACTCTCTCTCCCTCTCCTCCCCTACTCCATCTCTCTATCTCTCTCTACCTATCTATTCCTCCCTCACACTTCCCCCTTTCTTTCCCCTGCCCTCTCTGTCTCCTCCTCCCCTCCCTCATACTTCCACCTTTCTTTTCTATCCCCTCATCCCTCTCCCACTCTGCATCCCCTCCCTCCTCTCTCTCCCATTGTCCCTTCACTTTCTTTCTTACTCCCCCCTTCTCTCTATGCTCTACACCTCTCTCTGCCTCACTCTACATCTCGCATCCCTCTCCTTTGTGTGTGTCCATACAATTATCGATGTTATTCCCTCTCCATCTTCCCCACCTATATCCCCATGTCAACTTGCCTCTCCTTCCCCACTCTCTCTCTCTCTCCCCTTTAAACACTCCCTCACTCTCTCCTCCTCTTTTGGTCTTCGTCTCTCTTTCCCACTCTACATGTCTCACCCACTCTCCTTCTCTATCCCTTCCTCCCTATCCACCCATATTTTCCTCTTTATCTCTCTTCATATTTCTCTCTATCTTCTCCCACTCTCCACCTCTTAGTCACTAACTCTCACACTCTATACACCTACATATTAATCTCTCACACAACATGCTCTCTTTCTTCCTTTTTATCTTAATCCCTATCTCCCCCTTGTCCCTTCACTGCCCCTCATTAAATCTTTTTTTTTTCCCTCTCCCCCCTCTATGTCTTTCTTCCTCTGTCTCACTTATGCTATCTCTATTGCTCTCTCCCTTCCTTAGTCACTCCTTCACAAGAATCCCACTCCCCTTGACTCCCTTTACCCTTACCCCCCTCTCTCCCTTTATCCTTACCCCCTCTCCCCTTCACTCCCCATCTTCCCCTCTCTCTCCCTTTCACTCCCGTTTGTCCCCATCTTCTCCTCTCTCCTTCCTCCTTCTATCTCCCATCTCCCTTCCCCATTTTCTACCTTTATCTTTTTCTCCCTCCCTTCTCTCTCTTATTATTTATGCTATAACTTTCCTTTCCTTCCTCTATCTCCCATCCCTCTTCCCTATTTTCTACCTTTATCTTTTTCTCCCTCCCATCTCTTATTATTTATGCTATAACTTTCCTTTCCTTGAGAGGGAGAAAAAGCCGAATATTATGGAAAAATAAATAAAAATATAGTGACCAACCATAAATAAATTACAAAGAAATCATTTATTATATGTTATTATTTTTATGGATATAATTGTTAAAAAGATTAAATAATTCAATCAAAATAATTATGTTATAAGTACTTATACTTTGAAAATGTAATATATGATGTATGATTAAAAAGAGGTGACATATTTAGTAGTGCCTTTTTGTCTCCACCATGGAATAATTTAATTCATAAAATATTTATTACAAAATTATAAGTAGTTATAGAATTAAAAATATAAGTGGATCAATGAGAAAAACCTAGATCTTTAAAAGGTAATGATACCTAGTTGTCCTCATGACTAAAAAGATTAAGTTGATCCATGAAACAGGTTTATATTTTTAACAAATAGTAATATGGAGATGCAATTGCTTGCACTAGAACCACACTGGTGATAAAGTTGAGGAATTTGGGCTCTCTCTAGCGAAAACCTAAATTACAACCACTTGGTACTAAACTTTTAACTCTCCACTCTTCACATCTTTGAAAGTAATTTTTTTCTCTAAATTCACATTAGAAAATTAAATTGAGTGACATTTAATAATTTTATAAAATAATAATTTATCTATACATCAAGTGGCAAGTGAAATTCACAAAAAAATAATAATTTATCTATACATCAAGTGGCAAGTGAAATTCACTATAGTTTTTAAAATTAGATATTGAACAATGTCACTGCAGCATTCGGTGTAATATTCCATTTCGATCACAACCTAGTTTAGAATCCCGTGATAAATCCGCTTTTATTATTATTATTATAGCTGTTCTGTTTAATTCACAAGTTTGACGACACAATTTGGGCAAAATTTTAAAATATATATATTTTTAATACGCAATTTGGATTATTGGATGGACTGAGAAATTGCTGAATTTTTTTATAATTAATGAAAAGAGGTAGTCCGTATTGTAAAGAACCGAGCAGCATGTGACATTAGCCATTCACCATCTTGGTCAAGATCACATGATTGATTGATCCGTTGGATCAGAGGTGTTAGAATCTGATACATAAAAAAGGTCACCAGAGAATTCAAAGCCAGTTGCAATGCTTTTCAGTTTTGTGATGATGATACCGCAACCCTAATGCTTTTTGCTTTTGTGATAATGGTATAGCAACTGTTAGCCATGTTTTTTTTTTCCTTGTGTGATCATTGTGACTTTAAGCCACTTTTGTTGGTGGACTTTTTAGATTAAGGATTTCATAAATTAAAAAATAAACCTTTTAGATTAAGGATTTCATAAATTAGAAAATAAAAATAAATGTTTGGACTCTCATGAATGGAATTTGATGGTTAAATTTGTTCATTATGGGGTGATTTCGCTATCAAATAAAGTTAAAATTTCCCTTACACATCAACATTTTTCGTTAAAATTATTAAAACGGGTAATTTATCAAATTTTGATCAGTAATTCAGATTTGAAATTCCTTGAAAATATAAAAATAATATAGCTTAGAAAAAATATTTAATAAAATTTTCAATTTTTTTATTAATTTATTAAAACAAATTATAAATATATTTAAAATAAAAGTTAATGTATAGAGTTGTTCTATGATTAATTAATTTGTTATAATAAGGTTGAGATTTTTGAAATCCTAGGGTTTCTCGGTTGACCTTAGGCTCGTTTTGATTATCTTTTCTACATCTCACTATTGTTTTTGTCAACTATGTGGGGATCACTTGAGTTTGACCACTTATTGAAAGATCCATGGTGGAAACTATAGGGGCGAGGTGGGGGTGCTCAAACCCCTCCTACCGCGAAGTCCTAATGGAGGATTCTAGTGCTGGAAGTAGACACAAACAAATAGGAGCATCTCATCAACCGGTTTCATGTATTGCAACTATCGAAGGTCAAGCCCCAACACAATCAGGGGAAAAATCATCACATAGAACTTTTTCGTAGAGCTTCTCTTGAAACTAGTGTCTTCCCAAGGTCATGCAAAACCCTAAATACACTGCGTGATTTCAAAAAATCAAGGATTTCATCTAGCACATGTAGGATCATGTCCTAATATGTATGGTTATTAGGGTTTGACCTACAGAATGGGATCTCGTCACATGGATCGAGAAAAAATGGAAACCCAAGGGGCATGTTGACCTAGAATTGGGTTCCAAGGGCTTCTTCATGGTCATTATGGCCACTTGGAAGCTCATATTTGGATCTTCAAAAATGGGCCTTACTTCTTCAATAACACGATGATTTTCATGAGGTTTTAGACCCTTAGATATATCTCGAAGAAAGTGAAATATCTGGCAACACTAGTATGGATCAGGCTATACTCTCTCCCAAAAGAATACTAGGAGGAGAGTATTTTGGAGGGCACAGGTAGTTTGATAGGCTCCTTTGTTAAAATCTTTGAGTTAACCATGAGGGGTTGATATATGGCATATGCTAGTATCTGTATATATATGAACATATCGAAGTCATTGCCGGAATCCATAGAGATTGCTTATTTTTACCAAGAAGTCATACAACCCCTAGACTATGAGCATGTCCCCTTTCATTGTCATATATGCCGCAAATATGGGCATTTGTTCAAAGATTTCTCCTTGGTTCTCCTTGTGATTCAACCCCCTCAATCACAACAACAAAACAATGAGGGGTTTAATGTAGTCAATAGAAGAAGGAGAAATCATAAAACCCCACACAATGTAGTAGGGGAGCCTGGCCTTCAATCCAAGCACAAATTTGAAGTACTAGCAGATCCAATGCAAAATTAAGATGATCCAAATGCCAACCTATTATAGTTGTTGCAACGACCCCTCCAAAATTTTCAAACTCTTCTAAAGTTTGGAGCCCCTCCACCTTTTCCGTAGCTATCGCCCATCCTTAGAGTCTATTTGGAAGCCGGGAAACCCCAAAAAGGTCTAGAAAAGATTCACGTCTCTTTCATAAGCCAAACCAAGTCGCACAAGTCCCAAAGTCACATAGGTCCCAAAGGTCGCAAGTCGCATAGGTTGCAAAGGTCGCAGGTCGCATAGGTCGTAGGTTGCATAGGTCACAAATCACAGGTCACAGGTCGCATACGTCACAAAGATCGCATATGTTGCATAGGTTGCAAGGTAGCATAGGTCATAGGTCGCATAGGTCGCAAGGTTGCATAGGTCGTAGGTCGCATAGGTTGCAGGTCGAATAGGTCACAAGTCGCATAGGTCGGAGGTCACATACGTCGCATAGTCAGACCTCCAACAACTCAACTGTCATGAGACCCCACGAATTTCTGAGTCACAAAGTTGCAAAGTTGCCTTCAGTACCATTAGTCCCTCGTGCGACTATGTGATTTCATGACTCGCAAAGGTTACATAGGTTGCATAGGTCGCACAAGTCACAACTCGCATAGGTTGTAGGTTGCATAGGTCACATAGATCACAGGTCGCGTAGGTTGCATAGGTCGCAAAGGTCGCAGGACGCATAGGTCGCAGGTTGCATAGGTCGTAGGTCGCATAGGTCGCATAGATCGCAGGTCGCGTATGTTGCAAAGATCACACAAGTCATACAGGTCGTATAGATCACAGAAGTCGCAAGGTCACACAAGTCACAAAGGTCGCATAGGTCGCACAGATAGCATAGGTCGCAAAGGTTTCACAAGTCATATAGGTTGCATGGGTCACAAAGGTCACACACTAACCTATATCAGGCCCTGCGACCTATGCGACCCCACATGCATGACCTAAGCATATAAATATAGGCCTCAAGTGGCCATTTACTTAGTACCTTTGTAAATGTTTAAAAACAACACAATGCAACAACGCCCAGCATGTACGACGAGGATGAAAAGGAGTGTGAAAAGTGATATATCAATGATAATCTAAACACTCAAGGAAAGAAACGATTGATGCCAAGACATTGAACGTACCAACGCATAGATTTGTGACCGTGAAATTGCAAGAGATGTCAAGGCTATGCATTCTCGCTCGTATTAATTGTGATATTTATATCTTATATTTCATCAAAGTACATTTTTCTTGATGATTAATTTATGATTTTGTACATGTGTAGGATTGAAGTGGTGAAGGAAAGTCCCTGTCATTTATGCAGACACTTGAGCTTATTTGTGTTAAAATGACCCAAAGGATCGTTGTTGCGGAAATGCATGATCTTGGTCAACAACAGATATTGAAGTCAAGCTAGCTCTGAGGCAGAAGGAAGGTAGAGAGATATCACCATCTTTTGCAGTAGCATAGAACATGTTTGTGAATATGAAAGGTCATGTGGAATACCAAAAGTCACCAAGTAGATGAAAAGTCATGAGGAAGTTCAAGTGTCAAGGGTAGGCCAAGAGTCACTCTCACCCTATAAATATACCCTCATTCCTCATTTGTAAAGGTGGGGGGGGGGAGGGGGGGCTTTTGAGAAGGACTCTTTTGGAGATATATATACATTACTTAAGACAATTTATGTCCTTCTAATTAATACAAGGAGTATTTGTACATTTCCACTATTGGATTCTTCAGATCTTTTATGTTCTAATGCCATGAGTATTTTCTTCACTTGATGGATCAGATGTTCCTGAAAGCTCTTTGATGTGCGGTCTCCTCATACGCTGTCTCATACTCCAAACTTTGTGTTGCTTCGTATGAATGGTATTTGATTCACTAACTCTATGCTCATGCCATTGAACTACTTCTTTGGTATTGGTATAATCTGTTTGACTACACCTTTGTTTATGTTAGAAAATTATATATTACGGAGCAATGGAACACATAAGATATTGCAGAAATATAAACACAGAAAACGCATAAAACAAGAGAGACACAGATATACGTGGTTCATGCAGTTTGGGCTACGTCCACCCCGAACAACCAGTCCTTCCTTTCTATTATCCAGCAAAATGAAGAGACACAACCTACAATAGATCCACTGTAATATCCTCTGTTTTCTCTCACAGTCTCACCTCTCTACTTCTCGCCCAAAGAATACACATCTATTACACAGCCTCAATACAATGCCCTCATACAAAGAGAGGAGTTGCCTTCTAGGGCAAAAAATCCTAAACTAAACATAAGTTCTACCGTCAGATCACCCGCCTAATGAATGGCCCAGATTGACTAGAAATTACTATACTTTTACAAGGCAATTCTACAACTGTTTTTAGCTTCGGGGGCGCTGCCTTCAAAACCTCCCGCCAAGGGGGGGCTCCCCAAAGGTCACAATCGCCCCCCTTGCAATAACTGGGGTCCAATGTGGCGATATCTTTGAATACAAAAGATAATCAGGCTCCACACCCAACAATCTTCCACTTGGAGACTGATTATAGAAACTCCACTGCTGCTTCATTTGCTAGACAATGACTCCTATTTGGACCTGGTTGTTTCTCATCTTCATCGTCATCCTTGAAGACCAATTGAAACTGAGCATATTCTCAGTTTCTCCCTAGTTACAACTTTTGTTAGCATATCTACAGGATTCTATCTAGTGTGTATCTTTTCCAGCTTCAACTCTCCATCTTCCAACACTGATCGTATGAAATGGTACTTGAGCTATCTGTGTTTAGTCCTGGAATGAAATGCTGAGTTCTTTGCAAGATGAATGACACTTTTGTTATCACTGTATAATGTGCCCATATCATGCTCCTTACCCAATTCACCCATAAACCTTTGTAACCAAATCATTTCTTTACTAGCCTCTGTAGCAGCAACTTACTCTGCTTCTCTTGTTGAAAGTGCAACAACACTTTGGATTTTTGAAACCCAACTGATAGCTGTTCCACCAATAGTAAATACATATCATGTAGTGCTCCTCGTGTTATCTCTGTCACCTGCCATATCTGCATCAACATATCCTTGTAGAGAAATGTTTGAACCACCAAAGCATAATGCTTGATCTGTGGTACCTTTCAAATATCTGAGAATCCATTTCACTGCCATCCAATGTTCCTTTCTTGGATTGTTCATGTACCTGCTTACAACTCCCACTGCATGTGCAATATCAGCCCTTTGTAACAGACCATTGCATACATTAAAGCTTCCAACTGCGATGCATATGGACTTTAAAGACATATAATCCATGTCTTCTTGGGTCTTTGGGCACATTTCCTTACTAAGTTTGAAATGGCTAGCAAAAGGTGTACTAACTGGTTTTTGCATTGTGCATGTTAAATCTTTTCAACACCTTTTGTATGTACTCATTCTGAGACAATGTTAATTTACGATTTTTCCTGTCTCTAGTTATTCTCATACCAAGGATTTGTTTTGCAGCTCCCAACCCTTCATTGCAAATGAATTTGCCAATTTTCTTTTGAGCACATTTATTTCCTGCATGTTAGATCCTGCAACAAGCATGTCATCTACATACAATAACAATATAATATAGCTGGCATCATTTTGCTTTTTCAGATAAACACAATGATCAGAGTGACATCTAGTATAAACTTGTTCAGACATAAAATTGTCAAATTTTAGATACCACTACCTTGGAGCCTGTTTTAAGCCATACAAGCTCTTCTTCAACCTACACACAAGTTTCTCCTTCCCTTTCACTTCATATCCTTGTGGCTGCTGCATATATATCTCTTCCTCCAAATCCCCATGGAGAAAGGCTGTCCTAACATCTAACTGCTCAAGATGCAAATCTTCAGCTGCTACAAGACTCAAAATAGTTCTGATTGAAGTCATTTTAACAACAGGAGAAAATATTTCATCAAAATCAATACCTTTCTTCTGTGCAAACCCCTTCACCACAAGCCTAGCTTTGTACCTCTGTTTTCCTCCATCTTCTTCCTTCAACCTGTAAACCCATTTATTCTTCAATGTAGTTTTTCCTGCAGGCAACCTGACTAAATCCCAAGTCTGGTTATGCATTAAGGAGTCCATCTCTTCTTCCATGGCTACCTCCCACTTCTTCCTGCTTTCACCCTGCATTGCTTCTTCATAACATTCGGGTTCACCAGAATCAGTCAAAAATAAATAATATAATGAAGGAGAGTATCGTTCAGGGGGTCTACTTATCCGGGTAGATCTTCTAACACCGCTTTCAGGTGTTTGGGGTG
>APFE030243551.1:219507-232676 GCA_000404065.3 Pinus taeda
CCTTTCTTCTGTGAAAACCCCTTCACCACAAGTCTAGCTTTGTACCTCTATTTTCCTCCATCTTCTTCCTTCAGCCTGTAAACCCATTCATTCTTCAATTTAGTTTTTCCTGCAGGCAACCTAACTAAATCCCAAGTCTAGTTATGCATTAAGGAGTCCATCTCTTCTTCCATGGCTACCTCCCACTTCTTTCTGCTTTCAACCTGCATTACTTCTTCATAACATTCAGGTTCACCAGAATCCGTCAACAATAAATAATATAATGAAGGAGAGTATCATTCAGGGGGTCTACTTATCCTGGTAGATCTTCTAACACCACTTTCAGGTGTTTGGGGTGCTTGTTGCTGTTGTGGTGGTTGTTTTTGTTGTGGTTGTTGATTATTATTATTTTTAGGCACATTTACTTTTTCAGTGATTTCATCAAGAACTGCATATTCCTTGTTTTCTTTTTCCTGTTTCTTTTCCTGCAACTTATTCTTATACAAGACCTTTTAATTGAATATTACATCTTTGCTCCTAATGATTTTGTGATTTTGGTAATCATATAAGCGATAACCAAAATCATTAACACCATATCCAATAAAGATACATTTCTTTGAATTTTTCCTAAGCTTTGTTCTATTTTCTTTATCAATATGGACAAAGACCTCACAACCAAAAAGCTTTAAAAAAGAGTATTTTACCTTTTTACCTGTCCATGCTTCCTCTGGAACACCACCATCCAACGAAATTCAAGGCCCTTTGTTTATTAGATAAACAGTAGTATCTACAACATCTACCCAAAACTGTAAAGGTAATCCTGCATGCAATCTCATGCACCTTGCATGCTCCATGATTGTTCTGTTCATCCTTTCTGACACGCCATTTTCTTGTGGTGTTCTTGGAACTGTCTTCTCTCTGTGAATTCCATGCTCTGAATAGTACCTATCAAACTCTTTGCTACAATATTCACCTCCATTTTCTAATCTAAGACGCTTCAATTTCTTTCCTGTCTCAATCTCAACCATAGCTTTCCATTTCTTGGAAGTATAAAATACAACAGATTTATTCTCAATACAATAAATCCAAGTTTTTCCAGTTACATCATTAATAAAGGTAACATAATAACGAGAGCCACTGAGAGACGATACCTGAGCAGGTCCCCATACATCTGTATGCACAAGCTCTAATTTTTCGCTCTTGTTTTCTTTCCCAACTCTGAGAAATCTAACTCTCTTCTGTTTTCCATAAATGTAATTCTCACAGAAGTCCAAATCAACATTCTTCAAAGCTGGCAACAAATTCCTTGAATGAAGAATCTTCATCCCCTTTTCACTCACGTGTTCGAGCCTATGATGCCATAATGCTACATCTGCTCCTTTGGAAGTTAAAGCATTAACAGAGTTAGAAATACCATTGAATAAATACAATGTGCCAACCTTTTCGCCTTTTTCTATTACCAAGGCTCCTTTGGTGACCTTCCAAGCTTTATCCATGAAATTTGTCACAAAACCTTCACCGCCTAACTACCTTGTTGAAATCAGATTTTTCTTTAGATCTGGAACATGCCTTACCTCCTTTAGTAGCCATTGGTTTCCATTTTTCTGTTTTACAAGAACCCTACCCATTCCAACAATTTTACAGGGTTTATCATCACCCAAACAAACTTGTTCAAAATCTCCTTGAACATAGTCATGAAAGTATTTCTCTTTAGGTGTAGGATGGAATGAGGCCCCTGAATCTACCACCCAGGAATCAGTAATATTTTCAAAAGAAAGAATCAAAGCATCTTGTAACACCTCGCCTGTCACATTTGCTTCATGATTGTTTTCTTATTGTGCATCTCCTTCTTTTCCCTTCCGAGATCTACAGTCTTTCTTTAGGTGTCCTTTCTTTCTGCATTTCTAGCACACTATCCCTAATCTGGACTTGGATCCGCCTTTCCTTGATTTACTACGATATCGTGAGCTCTTTCCTCTTTCCATTTTCCTTCCCCTAGACTCTGCACTCAAAGCATTACCCGATGTCTCACCGGAGCTTTTTCACGCATTTCCTCGCTAAGGATAGCACCGACAACATCATCAAACTTTAAAGTACTAGATCCAGAAACAGAGTTATTAATGGCCATTACTAAACCATTCCAACTTTCTGGTAATGAGCACAAGAATAATAGAGCTCTAACTTCATCATCAAATTTTACCCCTACAGAACATAACTGACTTGTAATAGTATTAAAATCATTTAAATGAGCTGCAATAGATCCACCTTCCGACATATTCATATTAAATAACCGTTTCATAAGAAATACCTTGTTTGAGGCCGAGGGTTCTTCATATAGTTTCTCCAATTCCTTAATCAAACCCTCTGTCGTTGTTTCCTTCGAAATGTTGAAGGTGGCTGACGCTGCGAGGCACAACCGTACTATTTTGAGTGCCTTTCTATCGAGAAGGTTCCATTCTTCATCTGTCACACCCGTCGGCATCATTTTTTTTCCACCCAATGGTAGGTATAGATCTTTATGATACAGATAATCTTCCATTTTCATCGTCCACAGCGAGAAGTTTTGGCTGTTAAATTTTTCGACCCTAAATTTACCATCTTCCACCATTTCTCCCACTCAAACAAGGAACCCTTCTTTCCTACAAGTTTATCAGCCAAATAGACCTTCGACTCTAATACCACTTGTTAGAAAATTATATATTACTGAGAAATGGAACACATAAAATATTGCAAAAATATAAACACAGAAAACACATAAAACAAGAGAGACACAGATATACACGGTTCACCTAGTTTGGGATACGTCCACCCCGAACAGGAAGTCCTTCCTTTCTATTATCCAGCAAAATGAAGAGACACAACCTACAACATATCGACTGTAATATCCTCTGTTTTCTCTCACAGTCTCACCTCTTTGCTTCTCGCTCAAAGAATACACATATATTACACAGCCTCAATATAATGCCCTCATACAAAGAGAGGGGTTTCCTTCTAAGGAAAAAAACCCTAAACTAAACATAAGTTCTACCGTCAGATCATCCACCTAATGAACGGCCCAGATTGACTAGAAATTACTATACTTTTACATGGTAATTTTACAGTTGTTTTTAGCTTCGGGGGCGCTGCCCCCGAAACCCCCCACTAGGGGGGGCTCCCCAAAGGTCGCAACCACCCCCCTATAGAAAATATTTTACGGGCATCATTTCCACCCCCATTTCAAACTGGGGTCCAATGTGGCAATACCTTTGAATACAAAAGATAATCAGGCTCCAAACCCAACAATTTATGATAAAAAATGTTTGATCATTGTGAACTAATTTACAATTACTAAGCATTTTATCTAGGCAAACATGAGCCTTATTTTAAGCTTGCTAATAGTAACTTTACATAAGATTTATGTTTTTTATAGTCTAGCTATTCATGGTTTATGTGACATAAAATATTTGTCAATTATTTCCTTGTATTTATTGAGGTACATGCTTTCAATTGAGTTTATATTTTGCCTCCTTCTGAAGAAAGCTCAACAAAAGTGAATGACAGTCGGGCCTACATACCGGAAGGGACCCCTATTGCAAATGGTGCAGGCTCTAGTTGGGAACTTACACAAGGATGTCCCCCTAGTTGTTGGCAGAGAATTCTAGCCCGTCAACAGATTTTGCGCTAGAAGGAGGGCCTATTGACAAGCTAAGCCCTTAGAGTCTGTAGTTTAGTCTCATATCTGTTAATGGCGCCGACCAAAATCTTGCTCCGAAGATGTTTATCTAGTTTGTCTATTCTCTGATTTTCCATCCACCAGGAGCAGCTCCATCACTTGTCTTAGTTAAAGTTTGATGGTGAGGATGGAACAACCTTAAACGAGCACATTTCTGATTTTCTCGAGTTTTGTAAATCTTTTGAGATTGATGATGAAGAGTTTTCTTATGCATTGCTCTCCCTCACCCTTGAAGGTCATGCCAAGCAATGGTGCCAAATGTTGCCGACAGAGTCCATTCATTTGTTCGAGCAACTCCTTGGTAAGCTCCAACAAGCATTTGATAGGTATGACTTTCAAGATGTGTTAAAGAGGATAAGCTTAGGATGAAACTTGAGGAATCTTTAGAGGCTTTTGCTTTCAAATTTGTGCATCTTTGTTTTGAATGTCCTGAAAGTGATATTGAGTGGGTGTATTTGAATATAAATTTTCAACAATTGGTTCTCATTTCTTTACAACGTTTTCAATTAGAAACAAGTCTCGTTCTGCATGAGTATCATCATAATTTGCATATTACAATTTTTTCAGATTCTTCCCATAAGTTTGTTTGGCCTATCTCTTTGAATATGGAACAACCTCAAATGCTCGTGGAAGAGATTACTGTTTGTGGGATTTCTCATCCTCCTCTCGACTTGTTACATAATAATATTGTGATCATAAATGGTTCAAATGATGAACAACGCTTTCTGGGAAACAGATCTGATGGTGTCGTCTCTAAATCCCTCATACATTCATTTGGTTTGGAATCTTAAAATCACATAACATCTATTCTGATCGAGTCCATTCAACATGCGTCGCACTACATCTTGGGATCTCATTCAATTGTGCATGATGGCATTGGTCTTGTCTCAAGTAATGTTGATTGTCTTATCAAATCCATGGAGAATATTAGGCCTTTAAATTCATATTTCTCTTTGGCGGACGTAAATGGGCAGGATGTGAGTCCAGGTCTGATTGGTGTTCCTTCATCTGACCCTATACATCCATCCTACCCTGATTTAGTCTGTAGGTCTACTACACTGGCGGTTCCTTCAGATCATTCATATCCTTATCTCGCTCACACTGATTGTAATCATGTGCATGGGGACGAGGTTTTGCAGTCAAGGGATGCATATTATAAATCCATTATGCCGAATATTTTCCACTTGCAACCTTTAACAAGTGAGGAAGAGGGTCCTGCATCTCGCCCAACTCAACTTGGGTCTCTCATTGATCCCTTTTTGAGCAATCCTATTTTTTTCAGAAATATATTCACTCACGCCTCTGGTGATTTTCCTACTTATCCGACTGTTGATCCTACTGAGTCCCCAGAATTTGATGACCCACCTTTTGAATGTTTAGGGACTCATCAAGAAGTTGAGGCACTTTAGCTTTCCTTGATGGTTATGTTAGGTTCCCATGTTCCCGATGAGACCCTTGAACCTAGTCGAATTAGGGTTTCTACACATCACGCTCCTCACAACAGTTTCTCGCTAGATGCAAGTTCATCTTGGAAGCCTTCTGATTGGAGCAATGTCTCTTTGAGAAAATATTTCCATCACCTTTCAACTGAGGCACATCAACCTCTTTATCCTGTTTTGTTTGCTAAGGGGAGTTCTCTAGCCATTCTCTCAAATATTTTTATTGTCTACTAGCCAATACAATATGTCAACATATGTAATCAAATGATACCTTATAATATCTTAGATGGGAGGGTGCCAATCACATGATCTCCCCTTCGTTTGATACTCTTGTAGTTGATTTAGTTCATTCTCTGGAATCTAAAGAATCTCATTTGTTGAGCTACCATTCTATTAATGTTCAGTCAATGGTTCCAATCCAAAATATTTTCACTGATAGTTGTTCGGTCACAACCAACGATAACCATATGAACTCACATATGCACGACAATATTGGATGGTGTGTCATTTGAAGGTTCAAAAGTTGGCTAGGACAATGAGACACTTCAGCATTTGCTGATGGTTATGTCAAGTCCTCATGTCCTTGATGAAGTCCATGAACAATTTCAAACTAGGGTTTCTGTGTTTGAATCCTCAAAGATCTCAGTTGTTGGGTTGTGTTATATTCTTTCCATGAATAACCTACGTAGTGAACCAGGGGGTTAGAGGGGAGGCAGAGCCCCCCCTTCGTTGTGTCAATTGCACAGCGGGGGCGACATCTCCTCCTATCTAGGGGGTTTGAGGGGGGCGGGTAGGCCCCCTCTACGGGGTCCAGGGCAACGCCCTGGAAAAATTGTTTTTGGACCCTTTATTAGGTTGGGTGAACCTACCTATGGTTTTCGGTCCATGGTTTTGGACGCGATAGTTTTCGGTCCATGGTATTGGATGCTTCGGCATGCATAAATATGTATTGTAACATTGAAAGGAAGATAATGAAAAAATCATACCTTAAAAGAACTTTTTCCAACCTAGGGTACAACAATAAGAGCATATACAAAGCCATTCAAAAAGCAAAATCTGATAATGATAAAAACAAAACAAAAGACAGCCCATCCTCTAATACCTTCCTTCCTTACATCCAAGGAGTCACTGACAAAATAGCAAAAATCCTCAGTAAGAAAAACATTAAGACTACATTCAAACCCTTGCCTACCATTAAACAAAGAATGAGATATGTTAAGGACAACCAAGAGCAACTTCAGCAAAAAGGAGTTTATATCATCAAATGTTCTTGTGGGGATCAGTACATAGGAGAAACCGGTAGATCCGTTAGGATTAGACTCAAAGAACATAGTGTAGACATCCGTAACGAAAGAATCCGAACCTCAGCCCTAGCTAAGCATGTAGGCAAAACCAATCATCATATATGCCTGGAAGACACCAAAGTCATTGCCAACGTAGAGCACCATTTCAAGCGTAACGTTAGAGAAGCTATTGAAATCATTAAGCATCCTAAAAACCTTAATAGGGATGGTGGCATGGAAATTAGCAAAAACTGGAACCCCTTGCTAACCCCTGCAAATAATCTCAATAACGAGGTTAGAAATTCTTGACCATCTATCATTACAAAATTAGCCGTGATGCTCTTTAGAGTCCTAGGCAAGTAAAGTATCAAGGATAAAATAAAACCTAATTATTATAATATAAATTAGAATAATAAGCATTTAAAATAATAAAATAGGAATGATATAAAAAATCATTATTATTATAATGAGAAACAAAACATAATAAAAATAATAACTATAGGTATATATAAATAATATTGAAACAATAATTAATATAAATATTAATGTAGGTTAAGAAGTGTAAACATTTAGTAATTTGGATAACATAAGCAACATCGAAGAAAAATAAATAACAATAATAGTAGATAAGAATAATAAGTATATATAGATAGGAGCAATAATAAATATCATAGCTAATAATAAAAATAATAATTTCAATAAAAAACAATCAATAAAAAAACATAGGGATTACATAAGAATATCATCCAAAATTAATAATTAATAACTAAGAGTAAATAATAAATATAAACAAAATATTAATAAAAGAATTATAATAACATTAAGAAGAACAAATAATAAATAAAACAAAACATTAGTATTAAATAGCAATAGGAATAATACTAACATAACTAAATTAAATTAACAATAAAGAGTAGACATTAATAACAATAATTAAAATATTAATTAATAAGAATACACAATAATAAATAACATAATATAACAATAGAAATAACATTAACAACCAATAATTAAATAGTAATTAATAAAATTCACAATAATGAATAAAATTTATAACAATATAAATAAAGATTCAATTATCATTTATGAATAACATTATAAACAAATAACAATAGAACTAATAAAGAACATAAACATTAATTAATAAACAATAATTTAATAATGAAATATTAAATATTAATATTAATATAAAAATTAGAATAACAAATCAATTATTAAATAATATAAATAAAGGACTTAAATAACAATAGAAATAATTAAATTATAAATAAAAAAACAGTGAGTCGGCCAGTTTGCCTTCTCATCCAGCTTTTTGCATATTTATACCTATCCTTTTCCTTGTTTTCTCCTCACAATTTGTCCTGATGATGAGTCTAGTTTCAGACTCGAAATGTCGACCATAAAATGTGAACGCTGTGGAAAATCCGAACTCCATTCAGAAATCTCACCACAGTAATCTGCAATCTAAAATACTTCTACCCTCATTACTGCCAGATGAATCTCATTCTCTTCATTATGTTGCCAATTGTTATACTCCCGCAATCTACTGCCTTCCTCAAATTTACTCTCATGTTGTTGATCATCTCTTTTAAATTGTTGGTTTATTCCATATTCATCCTGTTGGATTAATACTTTTGTTTCCTTCATGTCTCTAAGGACATAGCTTTTTTGTTGTTCTTGATCTTGCATCTCATCTTCAAATAATCTTTGTTCAATTTCTCTAATTTTAGCATCATATTTATTAATGTTGTCTTCCATACCTACAACCACATTATTAATTGAACAGTCTAAACATTTAATTAACTCTATAAACGTTTGATACATTTCAGCCTTATCATGCATGGTAACCACAATCTCTTCTTTATCAAGTTCTGAAAGATTCGTTTCTCCTTAAGGTTCCTTGAGAAACCTTTCCAAGAACTCTATTTCCATGTGAAATATTTTCAGCATTTTATCACAACCTTCATTCTCAACTTCATTCTTTTTCTAGCAATCCTCCTCTGTTATCTTATTTTCTACCATCACATTGCAAAATTATTTCATCAATTTCATTAAACAAATTCATTTGTTTACCTCCATGGAATACCGCTATGGCATTTTCAGTATGCTTTTGGTTCATAAAAAGTTCAACTGACTGTCTTACACCAAACAGGAATTCATCAATGAGTTCTTTCTACTGAAATAAAATAACACCTTCCTCCTCTAAAAGGAATTCTTCATCATACTTCACCTCAAGAACTTTATTCATTTTTGTGATAGTTTCATCAGACTATGCATCATCTTCTGCACATCCTCCAAACATACACAAACTATGAGATTTACAATCCCAAGGCTTCATAGCCTCATCTTCTTCCGTTGTCAACACATCTTCAAATTGTTTTGAACTATTCCAATAGTCCATGAGATCTTCAAATGATCTCTCACTATCCTCTTCACCCAAAATTTCACCCTGTTCTAGTTCACAAAAGAAAACTTCCATTTCTGACTTTGCTTCTCTGAGGTTTTCCATCAACCACTTCACTTGTCTCTATCGTAGCCTTCTCTATAACTTAGGCCACTTCAATGTTTTTTTCTTCAAAAACCAACCTTGTCTTTGGTTTTCCTCTAGTAGCATTGTTAACACATCGAGTTCTTCTCTTATCTCAACCATCTCTTTGTCAAGCTCCACTTGACTCATCTATTTCCTGCGGATTGTTTTAGCACCCTTTTCCTTCATCTTGTAGCCTTCTTTCGAACCTTCCATATGAATTTTCATAGCCATATTCTCTTCTGTGTGAGCTTCTACACCAGCAACCAATCAACTTCCTTCCGAGTTCATCTTCTCACCAAGCTTCTCTTCTGCCTGGTTTCCAAGTCCTATTTTCCTTAGAACTTGTACTAAGCAATCTTGCTCTCTCTCTGGTTGTTACACTCACTTCTCTTAAGCACTCCTCTATCCCTATCTATTCCAAGCCTCATCTGGAATGAGGTTCTACTACAATCTCTAAGAACTTCCAAAATTTCTTCCTACAATATCACTGTTGTAGTCTTGTGCCAAACTTTGTCATTCATTCAAATGTTGTGAACTTTCATATCTTTGTGATCATAAATCTCCATAAGTAAGAACATCCTTTCTCTGATACCAAATAATGCAACCATATGGCTGCTACACCCAAAATACCTTATCTCTAGGGACACGCGCTTGGGAAACCTCTCCCAAACCTAGTCTTCTTTCCATTTTTTTTCCACTGCATTCAGAATTCGTTCCAACTTTTATTTAAAACCACTTTAGAAACTAATTTTAAAAGTAAATATTGTAGAACTTTCGAACTTTATGCCTTTTGCTAACATCTCTGACCTTCCTTCCTCATATGACCGCTTTATAATTCTGATGCTCCTTCACATGTGCCTTTCGCAATCCTTCATCAATATGATAATCAACACTAACTATGTGATTTATTATCGCATCACACATCGCATCACATCACATCACATTTCTATATCGCATCACACATCTCATTGCATTTCCATATTGCATCGCATTTCCATATTGCATCAAATATCACCGGGTCATCGTAATATCGCTAATAAATTGGTCATCGTAGTTCAGTCGATTGCGATCTCGGATCACAATTTTGGCTGATCACAACCTGCTACCTTTGTCGATATGCGATAAATGTTCAAACTAAACTTGATATCTGCGATGAGGGTTATGAGCTCAATGCAAAACATGATCTTTGAAAGTAATGCACAATGCCCAACTGATAACCCCATTTATGTATAGAGCCCATTTTCTATGTAAAATACAATACCTTACGAAAAATCACAGTGCAGAGAGGAAAATCCCCTTCCTTTGACAAAACAAAGTGCATCACTAAAACATCATGTTTTCACTGTGCTTCTCTGGATTTATCTCCATCCCAAGGTTCTGGCCTCGATCTACAAATTCATTTATGAAAATCTTTTCCAGGAATCTGATTGTTCCGATGTCACCCATCTGATTTTTCTTTAAGAAATGAAATCAAGTGAAATGCCTATTGTACAAACAAGAAACTAGAAATAAAACTATTTAACACGGGCCTTCACCCATCAAAATCTTAACCAATTCTAGGTGAGCACAAAACCCATGAATTTCAACAAAGTTAGATAGAACACTATCATTTCTATAAATAAAAGAATATGTGAATAAAATAGAGATTTTCCATCGGCCCTTGATGGCCTGATTTACACTACATTTTCCTCACTCTTGCTCTCTACTTCCTCTCTTCCTCTCTCGAATCCTCTCTCTAATCCTCTTTCAGAAAAGAAACGGAAATACAGAAATGTCCTATCTAACAATCTCCTTCCATAAATGAAGGAATTTACTATATATTTAGGAATCAATTCTATCATAGCTGAATAATCTAAACTACTTGGCTTGATCTCCATGCAGGCAGGGTCAGTTTGCCACTTATTCCCTTTTCTCTTCAGAATTTGGAAACAAATAACAATTTACATAATTTGTAATTAATAAAAATTAAGTAACCAATCTTTCCTCGAAATCCTCATTAGCCATAACATGAGAACACACCATCACATTGTTGGCTAGGTCTAGATGCTCTTGCATCACTACTTTGGTCATTTATAAACCAAAATGCACTCAAATAAAATATAATCCCTTTTCCTCCTAGTGGCCTAGATATAACATAAGTTGATAGTGTACTAGTGGTACAATACGACTCTTAACTAGAGGTACAATACGACTCTTATATTTTCATCTTCATCTTGATCATGTGACTAGCCCCTTTTCCATAAAATAATAGGGTTTGACATGGCATCCTCTTGTTCATATAAACTCTGATTGAGGCTATTTGTGCACTATTTGAAATATATATTTGTAAAGGTGGTGTGTTTAACTGACAAAGTTTTACTCCCAAAAATTGTTATTTGATGCCTCAAACTACTTCAGGAATGTTTCAAACCCAATTTTTTCAAACTAGACTTCACAGATTAAAATGGTCATGTGAGTTGATTTCTTTAATTTTTCTACTTTGAAAGCATTGATATGGATGAAAAAAGATATAATGATCTATTTTGGATCAATTATTCAACAATCCATCACTTGTATAAATGATTATGTCATGACACTTGTTGTATCTACTCCTCACCAACCATCTACATGTATAGATGGAATTAATGAAATTATCAATATTTTTCAATAGAATATATATGTTTCCATCCAACACCATAACATTGATCTCATTGTTATGCTAAAATAACTCCTTGACACATGGAAATTTGTTATTCACTCTAACATCAACACTCCCTGCTTCATCTCCCATTGGTGAACAAAAACATTTTCCTCCCCATTATCTTGCTAGCCATCCATGTGTAGGGTCACTAAAGTTTTCATTTTCAAGATTTTGTTGTTGGACTAAATGTCACTGCTCTCACTATGTTGTCCCAATACTCCAATCCTCAATTTCCCACTAGTCATTCACATGTATGGTAAATGCTTCCCCTTGTGATTGGAACATATTTATCCATAATGATGGCTTCTATTTTTCCTTCACTATCTGATGTCTTGATCCTCCAACACTAGTCCCTACAATTTGGTAGTATAACCTCAACCCTCATGCCATTTAACTTATCGATGATGTGATACCTCCCTCTCTATCTCATATTTCATGTGGTTTGGCTACATCATGTATCCTAGGCTCAAATTTTCCTTACATTCATTTCCATACAAACTACCATTGCGGGCCTCACATAAATTAGTTAACCTTGAGACTAAAAAATGAACCTATGACAAGACATCACTTAGTTTTCATTCATTCAAGCTATCTCCCATGACAAAGTCATTTATTTAAAGCATCAAAAAATTTACAAACACTTTAACTGATGATATAATCATAGTGAGAAAATTTATTTAGGTGGACAACAAAAAATTCAAATCCTTTTGCTAGGCTTGAGGTAAGATTCAAATAAGTTAAGTGATTTAGGGAGTAGATTCCCCTAGGTGAATAACATACATTGAAATATATGAGGGCTAGGAGTTTTAGACAATGACATACTCATAAATCAAGATCTCTATCCAGTACATTATCCTCTAATCTCCAGAATATTTTATTCTTTGTCCTCGGAGAGTCCCAAATAGCGAAAATTTTACCCATTATTATGGTCACCCTCACTAAATCCACAAAGTTTTTCCGAAGATGTCAAGCCACCATGTATAGGTTACACCAAGCTTAGAGCATCTATTGGGTAGGCTAGGGAAAAGCTGAAATGGTGGCCATGGTGCTTTGGAAAGATAAGAAGAAAATGGGAAGAAGTGGAAGATGAATTATGCTCTTATATATTAGGAAATGAGATGTGGGAGAGTATTACCTCACCTTAGGTTAGAAGCTCCACCCTCATATCCACAACCGATGAGTATGGGGGACCGCATGCCCCAGTTTTAAGAGACTCAACCCCTATTTTAGATAAAGAGTTGAATGATTGGGGTTTAGTGTGCTTGTATTCAGGGAAAAGTCATGAACCATGACATGAATCACTCCATCAAAGAGTGCAGTTACAATGAAAAAAATCTACTGACACAACCATAAAGGGAGGGAAAGTCATGTTTTCCAAGTTTCTAGTAACTTTGAGAAAGCATCAATTTAAGTGAAATATTTTCGTGTGGTGGATTAATTTACTTTCACAACTTTCTATTGCATGCCATTCATCATAGTGTCTTTACTAGTATCCAATGTCTTATCAATATCAATGTGACCTAGTGATGTGCCATTATTGATCCCA
>APFE030243554.1:0-15982 GCA_000404065.3 Pinus taeda
GTCATAGTAGTATTCACATATCAAGGGTTAATATTTATCCCAAGTTCATTATGCTCTTTTGATTAATTGATGTCAAATTGTTTAATTAAAGAAAACATCATATCAGCATATGTCACATTGGACATGTGGTATTAATAAGCCATCGCATTGGCCCATAGTGTTGTAAGAAGATATATTTACTTGAGTTAAGAATTTCCATGGTAAAGTAGGGATAAGAAAAATTTATAATTTAGTTAAATTTTATGACTCTTTTTTATCTGATTAATATTAGATGTAAAATGTGGTAAGTTTTTTTATGCTTCTCATGGATTAACGTATACAAGTCATTTAATTTATATGGTTGCACTAGTTCAAAAAAAAAAACTAGTAAAAGTTTTTATTATTGGGGGTTTAGTCTTGTTGAGTTGGTAATGTGAGATATATAATGGGGTACGTGTTCTCATGCTTATCATGGATTAATGTGTATACAAGTCATTTAATATATATCATTTCACTAGTTCAAAAGAAAAAAATTTGGTAAAAGAAAGTTCTTATTATGGGGGGTGTAGTCTTGTTGAGTTGTTTCTTGTTATATGGTACTCATTTGAAATACAACATCAACCCAAGGATGCAAGGATGCAAGGAGTAAATTAAGGTTGTTTGGAAAATAAAAAGATGCAAGATTGGAGAATAGTTTTCTCAAAGGAATAGATTCTCTAAACTATGAATTTTCTTTCTCACCTTCTAGGATAAACTTTTAGTTGTTGAATATGTATAAAAACTAAAAAAAAAATAACAAAATATATCTAAAATTACAACAACAACAACAAAAATAAAGGTGAAGCAAGAACCAAAAGACAATCAAAATTCTTTCTACAGTTTAAACCATACAAAGTAAAGTGTGCATGTTATTTTGAGAAGACTCTATTATAAATAACCATACAAAGCAAAGTGTGCATGGTATTTGAGAAGGCTCTATAATAAAAATATTTAAACACACAAATCCAATAACCAAAATAAGATAGATTATCTCACTCTCCATATCATTAACAAAAAGTGGTAAACACTGGAGTAATTCACTATAAAATGTAATTTCAAATATTTAAAACCTTTGTATTTATGTAGCTATAAAATATTTGAAATGTATTTAAATTATCAATATTAAGAAAACCAACACATTTTTAATATAAATTTACATACTAGAACAATTATATAAAATTAATGGCTAGTGACTGCTAATACATCTCCGGTAAAATTTAAAAAATAATGAAATTAACTATTTTTTTATTATTATTATTACTATAAGTTAAATATATACTTATTTCAGAAAGCATGGAAGAAGATGTTTATCAATGAAGGAGTTTCTTAATTTATAAATAGGGTATGCAACAATACATACCTCATTTAATATGAAACTTGTTCATATCATATTTATTTAATTAATGAGTTTCACTCAAATGACAAAAAAAACATAACTACCTTGCACATAAATCTCAGTCCTTGATTTGGGTATACCACTAAAACAACCATGAAAAATTTAATGGTCCTAACAGAAATCTAATAATGATTAATAATTAAATTAAAGTTTTGGAATCTTTATTCTATTTTAAAATAAACATGTTTATTGATATAATTAATTTTGACTTCATCTTAACTTTGAGTTACCAATCACATTTGAAATAGTAAACATATAATTTGATATTAAAAACTTGTAATTTCCAAATTAAAAAATCATGTCAAAATTAAGAGTAAATCTATTATTATTGACACCTAAATAAAGACATGTAAAAAATATATTGAAACCTAAATGAAAATATGTTATATATATATTATTGAATACATAAAAATGAAATAACATAGAGAAATGAAACTAGCTCTATTTGGTTACTTATAGTAACCTTGAAGAAGTAGCTCTCTTTCATCACTTATAATAACTTTAAAGAAATATTAATAGTTGATAATAGGAAGCACAAAACCATAAAAAGCTTACATTAGTCTAAATTAGATAAAGTATTTGTTGCCTAAAATATAACTCTCAATAATTAAAATTTAACATTTCCAATTAAAAAATAAACTAAAAAGAATAATTCAATTATATGGATATTGAAACTACATGAAAAATGAAAAATGAGTTAAGAAAAAAATAAAAACATATTACGAGCTTTGTTTCTCTACCACCGTTGCTTCTCCAATTAACCCTATAATATTAATTGAATTGCTAATGGGAAAAGATGATCGATTATATGAATTAAATTGTTGAACACCAAAAACCTATCAATTATATAATTGATTAATAGGAAAATACAAACATATAAACATATAACCAGCGGTCTCTCTACGATTACGGCTTATAGTATTAATTGAATTGCTGACCGCCAAAAGAAGTGTACGACAAAAACCGTGTGCCAAGATTACATAAATTACTATATACCGAAAATTCAAATTTGAACGCACGCGGATAGATGACGTGGTTGCGTAGATAATCATTTCATGAAAAGAAAACCCAACTTTATATACCGAAAATTGAAATTGAAGTTTCAACATTCCAAATTTGAACGCACGAGCATAGATGACGTGGTTGCATAAATAATTTCTTGAAAATCATTTGTTGAAAAGATAACCCAACTTTTTATATGAAAATTTCAAGAAAAGCATATCATGCTTTTTCGTTAAACTATGATCCACTCTTCTTTTAACGGATCAACTGGAATCTTTAAGCGGGTTTGAAATAGATGATGTTCTCTTCTATAGTCGAAAGTTCTCTTCTATCTATCATGTGTATTTGCTCTTCTAAAACACCTGAAAAAACACTTCCAAAATTGTTTGCCTTTGTTTGCCTTTCACGTCACAGCCTTTCATTGTTAGTTTACTATCTTAGTTTAAAATAAATCAAAAACAAATTAAAAATTACCACTATCTTAGTTTACTATTTATGTAATAGTTGAAAAACAATTTATGAGAATACAAGTGTCTGACAATTCAATTGAAATATTTCTTTATAAACATAAAATAATAATAAAAAATATATTTTTTCATAAACAAATAAATTTTTGATATGAAAAACATAGTTTTCTAGTTGTAGACCATGATTATATATATATAAAAGAACAAAATCTATTCTTCTTCTCCTCTTCAATTGGGTGCACCAGAATGAAAATTGATTCATCAATGGTATAATACTTTAGAAATGATGTAATTAATGAAAGAGGTATATTTATAAATTTTATTGAAGTTACCTTTTGTACATAAATAACCTTAAAATCATTAATTCCTATGGAGGATGTTGTGGGTGATTTTTTTCTACAAAACAAGAAGGAAATACATTGGAGAAATTCAAATTGTATGGGAGATTGAAAAATAGTTCCATGATCAAAACACATGTGAGAAACCATTGCCATAAAACCTAGTTTTATGATCTCCAAGGAAATCAATTTAAATAACAACTTTTTTTTGATAAATTAAGGAAATTCACTTACAAAAATTACAAACTCTAAAAATAAAGTTTAATTGAGCATTTTGTCATTATATATGCATTAATGAATGCTATAAATGTTTTCCAAAGAGTAATTTACAAGAGAAAGGTGTTGTAGAAAAGTTTAGACTTCAAGAAAAATATAAATAAATTGTTGGGTTATTAAATGAACTTAAAGACAACCTGACCAACACAGCTGTCACAAATTAAAAATTAAACTATATTTTTAATTAAAGTGTATTTTTCTCCAAGCATTAGATACAAAAATTGTAATAACACAATTGTAATTTTTAATTCATAAGACCAAATTTTCAGTATTTTCAAAAAAAAAAAATATTACAGTTCCCAAAAATTAAACAAAAAAATTCAGGCTGGTAAGGAGAACAAGCTGGAGGTATTGTAATGTAAAGAAAATACACAAGCCTCTTTTATCACATATGACAATCATTAATCATATGAAAACATAGAAAAGGGAAATGAGACAATTGAATACTTAAATGTGGGTTGTTCTTTGCAAATTAATCTCAATACCATGATATAAGGGACGGTGAAATAAAGATCTCATTTTAAACCAAATTAGAAGGGAGAAATGGATACCATAAATCATTGTCCTTGAAAATTGGGGTAAAGGAAATTTAGTATCTTCTAATTTTTTTAGATCTCCCTTGAAATAAGGCTATGCTAACCACTATGCCAAATTTTCTTATAAAATAATTTTGGGGCTACTACTAATAATGAACTATGATCCAAAAAACATTTCCATTCAAAATTTGAAACCCTTAAATTTTTTCCAAGGGTTAAATTTCACTACTAAAATTTTCCACTAAGATTACTTTTGGTTGAGATATACATGCAAAAAAAAATACTATAGATAATCACAATATAAAGTGTAATAAAGTTATACTTTAGTTAATTTCTATGCCTTCTTAATTTATATGGCTTCCCTAGTTTGTTAATTTAATGTTAATATTTTCTTTTACCTTAAATTGAAAATAAATTCGAAAATAGATATGCTTATAATTATGCTAATTGGAAAAATAGATCTTCCATAGTTATAATTTAATTATTTAGTTGATGGCATATATTTAAACCTGATGGAATATGTTGGAACATTCATAGTAATATTGACATATTTCACCCTGAAATTTTCCACTAAGATTTCTTGTTGTTGAAATATGCATGCCATTTTGTTTCTTTATAAATAATAACAATATAATTTTTAATAAAGTTATAATTTTAGTATTTTCTTCTAATGTTAAGATCCTAGTTCTTACTTGCAAGTGGAACGGGAGCTCTGCAACTCAGGTGCGCAACAGAGATCAATCCAGAGCTGCCAAGTCGATAGGGATTCGCGGATCGGCTGAAGTTGGAACCGCTCTCGTATGGGGGCCCTGTCCCTGATCTAACAAGGGTCGGTTTCTCCCTCAAGGAACTCAGTTATGGAACGAGGAGATGGTGCCGAACCCCATCAGAACTGCAGGCATTCAGCGCCTTGGTGGCGGCCACAGGAAAACGCCAACCTTCTGGACCACAACTTAAGTTTGTCAAAAAGCTGGAAAACATTCCAACGGTGTCCTTGCCGGTGGAGGACACATGCAGATCAGCTCTGAACCTTGCCGAAAGAGGGCTAATCGGACAGTTCACAGGGCTATGGCCCTCCTCGAAAGGAGTACAAGAATGGGTAAAGCGCAACTGGATTCCCCTGGTCGAAGAAGGAATAAAAAGCCACTTCGTGGGAAAGGGTTTTTTCGCGTTCGTGTTCAAAAATGCAGAGGATAGGAGCCTGATCTTCAGAAACGGGCCATATTTCATGGCCCCTGAAGGGCTGTACCTGAATAAATGGTCTCCCTACTTCGACCCATCCCAAGATGTACCTAAGGCGGTGCCAGTCTGGGTGCACCTATCACATCTTCCTCTTCGTTGTTGGAGCCAGAAATCACTGCAATCCATAGGAAATGCTCTTGGAAAATACATAGATCAGGCCCCAAGGAAGGATCAATACTCTTGTGCAAGAATCTGCGTGGAGGTTGATTTAGAAATCGGGCTTCCTGAAGCCGTCAAGCTATTGGTGGCAGAATGGACGCACATTCAAGAACTAGATTACGAGCAACGTCCATTCAAATGTCGATACTGCCATGAATACGAACACTTCGCAAGATATTGTAAGAAGAAAAACGAGGAATCTACTGAGAAAGAAAAAGGAGAGCAATGGAAACAAGTTAAAAAAGCAACAAACAATATGCAGAGCAACAAAAACAAAGGCAAGGAGATAGGGAGGAAAACAGGACAAGAAACGGAAAGCCAGCAAAACGTTGGGAGCAAGGAAGGCACCAGCGCAGTGGAGGACAAGAACCCATTCGAATCTCTCACACCACGCACAGAAACCATGGAGAAGGAGCATGAAGATCCATCTCAGCACAAAGACAGTGAAATGCAAGATCCAGGTAACACATCTAACCCGAATCCAAGCAATAGCACCTACCCTTCATATGCAAACATAATCAAGCAGAAAAAGAAAAAGACAGAATATGTCGGCTCATCGGATGATGAAGAAAGACCATCCAAGCGAGCGGGAAGGAGATCAAACAAAGAGGTAAGGGAAGAAGAATCAGAAAAGCAAAAAACCCTAGGAAGTCAAGCTACCTTAGAAATGACTCTCGGAGAAACATCAGGCCAAGGGCATCCAAGGGAGGAGGCCCCACAACAACAAGTTGTAAATGATGAACCTGAACTTGGTATCTTGGAACTGCAGGGGTCTGGGTAATCCCAACAAGGCATAGGCCATCAAGGATCTAATGAAAATGGAACCCATAGACGTACTCATGCTCCAAGAGACCAAAATAGAAGGGGAGACCCTTCTAAATTCTAGCACCTCTAAATGGAAATTTGACTCAGGGAAGGTAATCAGTGCAAGAGGATCAGCAGGAGGGATAGGTACATTCTAGTCAAAGAACCTATTAACCCTTGGCAAAACACATGAGACTCAAAACTGGATATATAGAGAACTTTGGCATACAGCAGGCAAAGTCAAATTAGATTTGTTCAATATGTATGTCCCGGTGCATTATGAGGAGAAAAATGAATGCTGGAAAACTCTAATAGAATACATAGAGCAATGCAGTCCCACAAATATAATCATAGGAGGAGATCTGAATATAATCTTAGACCCAAAAGAAAAGCGAGGAGGATCCTACACAAGAGATCCCTTCCTCCTCACTGTGGAAAATCTAATCCAGTCCTGGGATTTGGTAGACTTCAAACTGGTGAAAGGAACATATACTTGGACAGACAATAGAACAGGGGAACAACACATTTCAGCAAGGTTAGATAGATTCCTCGCTAGCAGTGCTATTATGATGGATAATAGAATGGTCCTCTCCAAGATCCTGCCAAAATTAACATCGGACCACAAACCAATTCTTCTGCACATAAAGGAGGAAGAAGACCTCGGCCCCCTCTCCTTTAGATTCAGCCCTCTCTGGGCCAAAAGAGAGAGGTTTCTTGATACGGTACAAACAACTTGGGAAATAGAAATCTCAGGCTCCCTAAGCTATGTATCGAAGAAAAAAATTAAGAATACCAAAAAGTCACTCAAAGAATGGATAAAGAAAGAAGTCAACACCCCCACCAACCAGAAGAAAGCATACGGCTCCTTTAGAAATGAGGAGAAATTTTGGCGATTAAAATCTCGTAGCCTGTGGCTCAAATTAGGAGAGAGGAATACAACCTATTTCCATAGACAGTACAGGCCGAGGATATCGAGAAATCACATCGCAGAAATTACTACCACCAATGGTTAGGCATGCAGAGGCTTCGAACAGATAAACGAGGCAGCAGTAAACCATTTTCAGAATCTTCTCAACGCCGGAAAAGGTGGAAGCAAGGAGGACATGGAAGAATTCCTTATCAATATACCCCAGCTAGTAAGCTTAGAAGACAACGAATCTCTAATAAGGCCAGCTTCAGAAGAAGAAATAATAAACATAGCCTGGTCCATGGAGTCAAATAAATCCCCTGGCCCCGACGGATTCTCAATTCATTTTTCTAGAATATTCTAGGAGATAATCAAAACTGATCTGATGAGAATGGTCCAGGGCTTCATGAGGAAGGAAATAGTCGGAGGCGGCATAAACTCAACTTTTCTCGCTTTAATCCCAAAGGAAAATAATCCAGGCACCTTTGACAGATATAGACCTATATCATTATGCAATTCATCATATAAGATCTTGGCCAAGTTGATGGAAAATAAAATCAAGCCACTTCTTCAAAAATTAATTACCTCGGCTCAAGGAGGCTTTGTGAAAGGTCGACATATCTTGGACAACGTCATTCAAGTGCAGGAAGTACTGCATTCAAGTCAACTGTGCAGAGAACAAGGTATGTTAATCAAATTGGATATGTGCAATGCTTTTGACAGGGTAAATAGATCCTTTTTATATAGGGTTCTATCAGCTTTTGGCTTCAACCAGAATTTTATTGATATAATTAAAGCCTGCTTGGAAAAGATATGGATAGCGCCAATGATAAACGGAAGACCTGCAAAATTTTTTCTAGCCACAAGGGGCCTGAGACAGGGGGGCCTCTCCAAGAATAGCATCAACTTTCAAATCCATCCTTCAGAAATTCTGCAGCATAACTGGCGCTCTAGTAAGTGAAAAGAAGAGTGCAGTGTATGGCTGGAACATAGACCAACAAACAATAAGGAAAATAGCAGAAGATCTGGGATACATAGGGTATGCAGAATGTGAAAGAATTAAATATCTGGGACTTCCCATAACTTTGGGCTCAAACAGGAACCACCTGTGGGACGAAGTAATAGTTAAATGCAAGAAAAGGATAAAAGCGTGGGGAGGCTTCTGGTTATCTACAGGAGGCAAACTTATATTGATCAAATTTGTTCTCTCAACGTTGGAAACATTCTAAGCGCCCCTGATGATGGTGCCCAAACACATCTCAGACGAAATTTCTAAATATATTCGCAACGTTTTGTGGAACGAGGGGCGAGGGAACAACAATAGGTTTCATTTAATCAGATGGGAAACAGTTAAAAGGCCGATGGTGGAAGGAGGCCTTCAGGTGCGTGATCCTGGGCTAGCAAACATGGCCTTGGGATGAAAACTGCTGTGGAAATTTTGTGAGGCGCCCAACCACCTGGTAAGCAAGATCCTTAAAGAGAAGTATTTTAAAAACCGATCCATAATGAGCTGCAAAACGGAAAAGCAGCCCAAAGGCACGCAGGCCTGGAAGTTGTGTGTAAAAGGCATCGAATTCTTCAGAAGCGAATTATACAGAATTCCAGGCAATGGGAAGAATACGAACCTATGGAAAGATCGCGTAATGGGACATCAGCCACTAAAACAAAAAGCAAAGATCGCCGAGATCAGAGCTTGGCTTCGAGCGAGAGGAATTAAAAAAATAGAGGATATAACCGAATGGGACAACAAAGGCAACTGGCTGCGATGGAAATGGCCCAGAATTCCAGAACAACTAAAAAACCAATTTGTTGTACTCAATGATGAAATTGTAGATTTTGCACCAATTCATATTGATGAGGAGGATACCTGGGGATAGGGTAAGAAAGGAATATATATAGCAAAGCAGGGATACTATCAACTACAAAGCTAGCAAGATACACCACATGAGGGATCAGTCTGGAAGCAGATATGGGACATCCCAAAAATCAACTTTTTCTTTTGGACCTTATTCCATAACAAAATTCTCGCAGGTGAAAACTTGAGCAAAAGGGGTATAGCAGGACCACACAGATGCATTTTATGTAAAAAAGAGCTAGAAACAACAAGTCATCTGTTTATAACTTGTGATTTTGCGAAGGAGGTATGGTCTACTTTCTTGTCCGGACTAAACATGAGTGCCCCTCTCCAAAGCACAATAACCTCCATGTTCACATCTTGGAAAGAAAACTACCCTCATCAAATTGCCAACAAATCAATTTGGAACAAGGTATGGACAACTGTGCCTAAATATATTTGTTGGAAAATCTGGTTAGCCTGGAATGAGGCCATCTTCAACAACACTGAGCAACCAGCAATGAAAGTGGCGAAATAGGCAAAGAAGCTCCTCCTAGAAACTCTAAATCATCATACAGCAAAGGAAGATAACTCGCTAAGAAAAGAAGAAAGCGTGTGGTTGGAAGACTACACAGGAAAAGGCAGACAGCAAGCACCACCGCGACCAATCCACAAAGAAAGGTGGGAGATTCGAGAAACCGAAGATAATTTTTAGAAATGGATGAAATCCCAGGAAATATGCACCATTCTCTTTGACGGAGCCTCAAAAGGAAATCCAGGGAGAGCTCGAGCAAGTGGACTGATTTACTACCGGAATGGGAAAAAAGAAGAATTTAGCTGGGGATTGGGAGTGAAAACAAACAACCCAGCAGAAATACTTAGCCTCTGGAAAGCTTGCCAAATTGCAAGCAAAGAAAATCCAAAGGAAATCTTAATAATAGGAGATTCAGAACTGCTGATAAAAACATTGGCAAAAAAGGAAAAGCTCAAGGATCCGACTCTAAACAAGCAACTATCAAGAGTGAACAGAATATTGAAAGATCTCTGCTCGGTTCAAATATACCATATTCTGAGAGGACTAAACAAGGATGCAGATAGGTTGGCAAATATAGGATGCACTCTTCAGGAATGAATGATCATCATTAATGCAGGAAGCCCAACTAAGGCAGAAATTCCCTAAGTGAAAGAGTGTTGTAATCGGCAATGGAATTGTAATGGTCGTTTAGGCAATGCCCGATCTTACTATGAATAAAAATAACCGTTTCAGTTAAAAAATAAAAAATAAAAAAAATCCTAGTTCTTAACTTATGGCAACACTTCTTGTTACTATAAATAACTCATGAAAATGTTCCAGTTCACATCATCCATGTAGTGATATGGGATCATACATATAATATATTAACATATTACAACATTTACCATTAAAAAATTTGTCATATTCCATCTCTTCGTCCATTCTTTGGCAAAATAGTGCCCTCCCATAGTTTTCCAAGACATTTATAATCATGTCATTTAGATGTCCATGATAGTACTTATTCAAATTACATGTCGATCGAATAAGTGATTATACTCTCCAAACAAATTGGTATTTTATTTATACTTTATTCATTTTGGGTAGTATTCCTCTATAATCTCATAATTTATCATACACTCCATATAGAGTGGCATTTACTTCTCAATTGAATAATATTTTTTTTTTAATATTTCAAAAAGTATTTTTATTTTACTGATTATATTTAGGTAATTTTTAACCTTATCTTATTTAAAATTTAATTATAAACTAAAAAATATAATTTTAAAATATTAAATTTATGTAGTATGAATTAAATTTTATTTTTAACCCTAAATTTATCAAGCAACACAAAACTATTTTAATATCAGATTTAATATTCTAGGTATTTTTATTTTTTGAAACAATAACTTTTATTTATGGAGGGGAAAATCTCATTAAAAGACGTGAATTTATATATATAGAAGTTTAGTTTGTTATAGCCAAAACATGCCAACTTTCTTATTTACTCATAATTTTCAAATGGAGTGATTTCCATGTATTTTTACTCTCCAAATTAATAAAGAACTTGGCTAAGCTATCGTTGTTCATACTTTTAATAAGGGTTTCATATTTGGAACCATGCAAATGTTTGAGTAAATGTATCTACCATCAATGTTCTCTTCTTTGAATAAAAAGTGTTTGAAGAAACGTTTTCATGCAAAGTGTTTTTGAAAATGTATGAATTTTTTTTTTGAGAATTACTACAAGATTCACTAGCGTGTTTTAGTTGGTGACATTAAGGATCATGGTTGTGTAATTTGACATAATGAATCCTTCCAATCACCTGGAAAGAACGAAAATTATGCATTTTTGGATTCAAATGAATATTTGTAGAAACAACGCATAAGGATGGATCATAGATTCTTTGGATTGTTATTGTGTATGTGAGAGTGAGAGGGGAGCTCACCCATATATGCCTCTGCAATTCATGTGATGTAATGAAGATCATAACCCATGGCCCACTGGAAGCTTGCTCTAATGATTTTAAGACCCTAGGACAAATTCCGATACATGAATGTACCCTAAGGACAAATTGAATCCATTTATATTTATCTTCTAATATTTATTTGAATCTAATTATAGCCAAGAGAAACATCCATGAAGAAGAGAAAGGCAAAAAAAGAAGCAAAAAACAATCAAAATTATCTCTAAACATAAAATCATACAAAGTAAAGTGTGCATGTTATTTTTAGAAGAAAACTCTATACTAAAAAAATTTAAACACCCAAATCCAATAACCAAAATAATATAAACTATGTTACCTCCCATATGACTTAGAAAAAGAAGTAAGCACATGAGTAACTAACTATCAAATATGTTTTCAAATCTTTAAAACCTTTAGTATTAAATAGCTTTAAAATATATGAAATGTATTTAAATTATCAATATTAAAAAAAATACATTTTTATTAGAAATTTACATATTAGCACAATTATATAAATTAAATGGTTAGCAAATGTTAATAAACAACAAACAAACTATATCATTATTATTAGTACAAGTTTAACATATATTCATTTGAGAAAGCATGGAGTAATTCTTTTATCCATAAAGATTTATATCCAATTTATTACTGAGTTTCTTAGTCTAAATAGGGTATGTTATAATACCATGGGCAAGACCCATGGCTTCCTGAAGCCCAAAAAAACATAACTCATTTCATATGAAACTTGCTCATAAGATATTTTGTTAATTAATCAATTTCACTAAATCAACAAAAAAAAAATACAACCAGCTTCCACATAAATATGAGTCTTTGATTTGTGTATACTACTAAGAAAATTATAGAATATTTAATGGTCCTACCATAAATCTAATAATAATTAATAATTAGATTAAAATTTTGGAATCTCTATTCTATTTTAAAAGAAACATGGTGGTATAATTAAGTTTGACTTCATCTGAATTTTGAGTTACCAATCACATTTGTAAATGACTAAACATATAATTTGATATTAAAAACTTGGAATTTTCAAATTAAAAAATGCATATCAAACTTAAGAGTAAATTTGTTACTAGTGAAACCTAAACGAACACATGCTACACAGATTATTGAATATTGAAACCTAAATAAAAACATGCTATATATATTATTGAATATTGAAACCTAAATAAAAACATGCTATATATATTATAGAATACATAAAATGGAAGAAATAGAGAAATGTAACTAGCTCTCTTGAATCACTTGTAATAACTTTAACACATTAATTATTAATAATAGAAAACACTCCACAAGAAAGAACTTACCCTAAATTAGATTATATAAAATTATCGGAAAAAAAGATAAAATATAAATGCAAATGAAAAATTTGTAATTTTCAATTAAAATAAAAAATTATTAAAGCTAAATTAAAATAGTCAATTATATTGAATGAATGCTTTAAGACAAAAATAGAGAAATATATGATGCTCTCTATCATCATTGCGCTTCTCCAGTTAAATTTGTAATATTATTTGAATTGTTGACTGTCAAAACAAGAGGAGCAGAAAAGGACTACCCCAATATTACATAAAATATTATTTGCCGAGTATCAAAGATTCCATTTAAATTCAAATTCAGGCGTCAACATTCCAAAACATTCTAAATTTGCACCGACCTCGATAGATGTGAATGTAAAGAGAATTCCTTGAAAAGCATTTTTTTCACTATAATTGAATTTCAAGAAAACCCAACTACTTTGCACTAGAATTGAATTTGAAGAAAAGCATCTGAGGCTTTTTTGTGGTCATCACAGCTTTTTTGAGATAGACTAGGGATGGAATTTGTATGTTTTTGAGATAGACGAGGGATGGAATTTTTATGTCGGTTTAGTAGATGAGTTCGTTGTGCGGCGGATAAATATATGACTGCTTGCAGCGAATCTTTTTTGTGTTTGCAGCACTTTTTCTATATATGTCACCGTGCTCAAATGTTTCTGTGGCCGTTACTGGTAGAAATGTTTCATGTTCTCTTGACTGTTCGTTTATGGGAAGCGCCATTTTGGTGTCTGGTTTTTGTGTCTTGGTCCCAATCAAATGCTTTGTGTCTTTGTTCCTAATCAAAGACTGTGCGTAGACTGTGGGTAGAATTTAATGGCCAAAATTTGTAGGTTGACCGAAGAGGACAGCAATGGATCTGGACCTCTCATCCGTTCGAGGGGATTCTCTGTTGGTTGCAATTGTTGAATTATCTTTCTAGTGATGATCACAATAGATTTGGACCGTTCCAGAAGATCCCCGCTCGATTGAGATCAACGGTATTTCCTGATTTTGTTATTCATTTCGATATACCATTTATCTCTTTGTAAATCTGACTATTCCAGAAGATCCTCTCCTGTATCCAAATCCGACTATTCCAAAAGATTCATTTCGGCTTTGTGTTTGTCCTTTCTTATTATTTGATGCACAGGAACCGCCAAGGGGAGAATTGTTATATTCCAAAGCGCTCTTGTTGCTGCTGTTACGCAAACGCTTGTTGGGCTATTCTCTTCCGCTGCTCCAAATTCGTTTCAGGTACTCTGTTTATTTCCTGTGTTGTTAATGTAATTTTGTTATTTCTATTTCATTTTCTTTAATTAGTTTAATCTAGCCAAACCAGGCTACTGTCCTCCTTGATTTTGATAATTATTTTATGATATTTTGATTTAGATTTCATTTCTGTGTAGCGTTTCAATTTTCTGTTAGTTGCATCAAAAATCACTTGTAGGAACAAAAATTTTGTCCATTAAATGTATCTTCAGCCAAGCCATTGTGCATGGTTCTACCTCGGGTTCAAGTTCTTGGTTCAAGCCTCCTTCTCTGTTGTTGAGGATAAGATTACGGCTACACGTTTATTAACTTTTTGCATCTATTACTTTCGAAGTTTTTGGTCGTCAAAAGGCAGAGTAATTTTATAACACGTTTGTTAGATATGATATCGCTGGAATTATCCAGCTGATCATAATCGCAAACTTCCCTAGATCACCATTTGTTTGAAATTTTTCACTCGTTTATGTGAAGTTAACCAATTTAAACGTAAACCAAAGCTTTCAAAGGATTAGTCCAGGCTCTATTTGTTTGAAATTTTTCACTCCTTTCTGTGAAGTTAATCAATTTGAATGTAAACCAAAGCCCTCAAAGGATTAGTAACGGCTCTAGTGATGCCCTCCCTCCGCTTTCCGCTTTCCAGTATCTTCCCTCCACATTTCTTTCTTTCTAATTATACATAGGGCAAGTGTAAAAAGTATAAATATACAAATATAAGCTTATGTTTTGGAAGATGGGTCGGACGACCATTTCAAATATTTTGGGTAAAAGGATTTCAGCTGGTGGTAGGAGTTCCGTCGTACTTACGCTTATGACGAGTGGAGGTTTTCGAAAATTTCGTTGTGTTTTGTGTTTGTTACGCTTATGACGAGTGGAGGTTTTCGAAAATTTCGTTGCGTTTTGTGTTTGTATGTTATTCATATTGGGGCATTCGAGAATTTGTGTCTATGCAAATTGTTTTTATTTTATTTTATTTTTTAAAGATTTTAAATAATTAACTTATTGATTTTAATATTGAGTTTTCTTTGTGATTTATTTCAATATGGTGTGATATTATTTATATTAATTATATAAAATTTTATTAATTAAATTGTGTTTTTATAATTAATTATCTATATTGTAATTTTTTATGCATATTATTTGTTATATTATCATGTATATATTTATAAAGAAAATGAGATGATATTTAATTTTATTTTATTTTCAAGTTTTTTAAGGTGGAGGTGGAAGTGGAAATGTTATATAATTAACCTATTGATTTTATATAGTTCTGGACGTTAAGAATAAGCATTGAGTTTTTTTTGTGATTTACTTCAATATCCTTTGATATTATTTATATAAATTCTATAAAATTTTATTAATTAAATTTTGTTTTATAATTAATTATTTATATTGTAATTTAATATACATATTGTTTGTTATATTATCATGTATATATTGATAAAGAGAATGAAATGATATCCAATTTTATTTTATTTTCAAGTTTTCTAAGGAGGTGGAGGTGGAGGTGGTGAAGGAGGAGATGGAGGTGGATGTCGAGGAGGAAGATGAGGAGGAGATGGAGGATGAGGAGGATATGAAGGTGGAGGTGGAGGAGGACAAGGTAGAGGTAGGAGGTGGAGGAGGAGGTGGAGGTGGTTGTGGAGGAGGCAGTGGTGGAGGTGGAGGAGGCAGTGGTGGTGGATGTGGAGGAGGCAGTGGTGGAGGAGCAGGAGGCGAAGGTAGAGGTGGAGGTGTTGGAGGAGGTGGAATCAAAGGAAGAGTTAGAGGCAGAGGCTTAGGTGGTGGAGGTGTAGTTGTAAGGGGTGGAGGTGGAGGTGGTGGTAGGGATGGAGGTGCAGGAGGAGAAGGTGATTGAGGAGGAGGTGTACATGGATGCAGATTAAAAGGAGGAGGAGGAAGAGAATATGGATGTGCAGGAGGTGGCAGTGGAGGAAGAGGAGG
>APFE030243565.1:5288-27847 GCA_000404065.3 Pinus taeda
AGGAAACCCTTGTTTCCTTGTGATTTGATGTTCATCCCTTAGTTATGACATCTTGGAGTGAGTATTGGAAGGAGATATGCTAGAGGCTTGAGGCGGGACGGATCCAGAAGGAGGCTAAGCTTTGAGCCTGCAGAGGTTGCTCAAGTGATATTACTCTTTTTTGTACTTTCTATTTGTCTAATAAAGAAACACGTCTTGATTCCCGATATGCTTCTTGTTTATGTTAATGATGTTCATGTTTGAATTTCATGTATGAATGGATGTCTAAAAGTTTATAACTAACTCCTTTCTTGTATAACATAAAGATGATTTTTGTGTAAATCTTTGTCCATATACTGCTGCATTCTTTGGAATTGTTGGTTTTGCAGGGAAAAGGAGCGAAAGGGACGTGAAGAAGGGTTTGGACTCTTGAGGAACTACCCGAACGTAGGACCTGAGGTACGTCCTTCTTACCTTAGAATTAGCTTTTGCTAGCATAATGGTTGTGTATGTGCATGTTTCTTTGTTCAGACAACTTTCAGTCTGGTAGGGTTCCACCCAAAAGCCCTAGGGGATAAAATCCCTCAACAATAAATATCGTAAAATTCAAGTCACTTCAATCATTTAACCAAATCCTATAGCAAAAGAATCATCAACACTAAATCTAGAAATAGGAAAAATAAGAATAAGCTATGCATGTGAATAAGAAGTGGAAAGAAGAAAATAAAATTATAAAAAATGGGTTATGAGGCTCCTTGGATGGCCAATATAAAGGATACTCAGAGTCCTATAAAGGATACCAATATTTATGATGAGTGCCAATATTGCAGCAAGGATGTTGTAACTCCTATGCTACCAGCTTTACTTATCAATCGAGGGTTCGTACAAGCTTGGAGGTGACAGTGTTGTATGCACAAGTAAAAGTGAAGGTCCTGTCTATTGTCATTGTTCATCTAGTGAGAGACCCCAGGGGTTCCAAACCATACTTCTATAGAGTTAGAATAATCTTGGTTCTTTGATGGAAGAAGAGAAAATATACTCTAAGAGAGTTACTCTACTGCAGTAATGAAGAAAACAACATGTAATGCTAAATCACACCATATATTAATTAACCATTTAAACAATTATGCTAAGAAAAATTACTAAATCAACACTAAACAAATTCTACTATATGAGTTTCAGAAGTAAAGAGCATCAAACCATACTAGTTTGTAAGAAAAAAACTAAACTAAATCTATTTTCACTTTTTTTTTTCTTTTAGGAAAAATAAAGTATGAAAATTAATTATTCTAGTGGATGTGATAGGTGAATGGAAGGTGATGGAGGAGAGATATAAGGTTTATAAAGAGGTTGGATGGTGTGGAAGGATTCTAGGAGGAATTGTGTGACTTCCTAGAGGTTTCCCATTAATTAAACCTCAAAACAGATTGTTTCAAGAAAACCTACAGGATGTACTAGAAACCTATAGGATGATCCTCTAGGATTTATAGGAAACCTACAGGATATGACTGAGAGCTAATCATGAGGTGCTGGAGGTATTTGGAAGCTTGGAAAAGGTGGGTGATGAGTGGAATGGGGTGTTAGAATGTCTAAGAGCAGTCAAGGGTCAATATCCAAGATAAGAGATGGCTAGATTCACTCAATGTATATAGGGGAATTTCAATGAAAAATGATAAAAAAACTAGTGGGGGTGATGGTGGAATGGGAGATGGCTAAGGTGGATGAAGTGGAAGGTGGCTATTGGTGATGAAGTCTGGGTCTCCTCCTAAAGTACCTTCTTTTGCTAAAACATGTGTGTCTTCCAAGAAATATGATATAAGATACATTTTCATAAACTAGAAAATCATGAATCAATTGCCTGTATTATGCATGAAGAAAATGGTTGAAGGGAATGAAAGCACAAGTGAGATATTATTGTAGAAATAGAGATGGAAAATGATGACAATGAAATCTTCCTTGCAACATGAACCAAATACTAAATCAAAAACAACAAACTCCAAAGCTCATGGAAAAACTAGCAATTTGTGTTTTTGGGGCTGCTAAAGCATCCCTTCCTCAAGTAATGGTCCCAGAGGGAGGAAGTGAGGCCAAGAAACCTGTTGATAATAGTATGGTGACCGTTTTTCTCCTGGCTAAACTACTACTTGGAAGAAGTCTTAAATGGAAGAAAACTGTCACACAACCAATCTAATCTACATTGTTTTAATGGAAATGCATCTACTAAGAAAATGAACAATTAAACTATGAATCTATACTTGCATACATGGATAATAAAGAGGTTCCTTCACTACTAAGGTTGGGCACTAACCTAAGAGCTTCAGCCCTCTGAGTTAACTCAGTGCTGGCTCAAAACAAAACTCATTCTTATTACCAAAACAATGGATTACATAAAAAATTGTCACAAGTCTTACAACTTGAAAATAGAGTAGAGTTTTACAATAAAAAATCTGAATCATTCTGAGGTCATAGGCCTCTTTACTTAAATATCTGAAGTCTCCAATGAATTCCTTAAAATTAGGGAGGCTTGGCTCCCAAACTCAAGATAAACTGGTGCTTTGTCTTTCACTTGCTCCACTGTCTTCTAGTCCTCATGACTTGGCTATTTGCACTCCTAGTTGATGGAGGAATATTCGAATGGAGGGGTAGTAAATGAGAAGGATTTACCTCCTATAATACCTCTCCCTTGTCCCATTCGATTTTTGACCATGGTCTTTGCCAAAATTCCTTTCTTTTGTCCTTTAATCCTGCATTAAATGCACATTAGACCACAAAGCAAAATATCCAACTCTAACTCAACTCGTAAACAAAATATAATCAAAATTATGCAATAAGTTATGAGAATAGTTGGTTTGAATAATCTAGGAGGTGACTTAAGGCCCATATAATTACCAAATGATGAGGCTGATCAATTTAGAAGGTAAAAATTGCACCAAACTTCATTATCTGAATCAATGCAAGTACATCCCTGCTAGAAATGAAAGTGGAGCTGCAAAAATACAAGTTTTCTCTAGAGGAAGACTAAAATATACACACTCCTAGAGGAAAGATTGAATTGGTACTTATAAAAATTGAATAGGGAGAATTCTCCTTGAAAGGAGGAAGATATCCCCTCTAAAATCCCTCCAATAGTGGTTCTGGTTCCCAACACTAAGAATTTTCATTAAATGACACGGAACACATTCCTAGATTTTCTCAATCGTTGGAGCTCCAGAATTTTTTAATGATTTCATGATATGTTTTTCATTTACTATGAAAAATTGATCCTCCAGTTATAGGGAGAAAGTCCCTAGATTATCTCATCCTCCAAATCTTCATAATCTGCCCAATATTATCACACTATCCTATAAAAATAAATAATATTACGCATACATATGAAATTATATCTAAACTTTCCTCATGAACATATTAAAGCTAAAAATATGCCATCTAATGGAGAGATAGAGGTTTAATGTGCTGACGGATGGTCAGATGAGCATAATTTTTGTGTAATGTGGAGTCCCATAATACACCGCTACTGAAAGTGTTGTTCATCCTCTTAGAAACTTAGTGACCTAATTTTTCCTCACTCATGGAACTAGTGGCCTCCTTAAAATCCAAAGCTACCTCAGAAGTAATTTTGGCACATATTCTCTTGCTCCATACTCTTCCTCTTCTTCTACATCTCCTTCTCTTGTGGATCCATCATTTTCTCGAAGTTCTGATTAGGCATGTGGTTGTGTCTTAAGAAAAGTGTCCATGTTAATGCTTATAATGTTTTCCCATCATACAAGTTTTCAAATATTCTGCACAACATATGTGATAATTATAATCCTTGATGAGTTCATTGACTCTCTCCAATTGAAACTACTCCCCATGATTGTCACTATGATTTTCAAAATTTGGTAAACTAATACTCATAATTTGCTACATGGGTAAAAGAGTGGTTTTATCCATACTAGTTAGAGGAAGGAAAAATTAAAACTCAACCCAAAAATGATTCCATTTCTTTTTTATTCTTTCTTAACTCAAAATAAACATTCACATTAATTTTTTTATTCTCAAATTGCTATCATAATTTTGTTACGAAATGCATTGTTGAAGGAATGAGAGTTTCTGTAGGTTTCTTTCCCACATATGGAAGAGAGAAATGTGTGCTTAACCTTCTCTTAGATGCCCCTCCTTAGATATAGGGTTTTAGGCTTTTTGTAGCTCTTTATACTTCCCTGTAGTGCTTTGTATTCTCCTGTAGAATATTTCTTTCTCCTATAGCACACAATCTCTCTCTCTTGTAACAGCCATTTTTCTCCTGTAGCAACACTATTTCTCTTGTAGTAGTCATATTTCTCCTATAACATCTATGGTCGATATTGAGTCACCTACAAATCAACCATGTATCTCTTTTATAACAACCTAGGAAGTCCCTGGTAGCATCTAGCTGATCCTTTTGTACCTTGATAGGTTTCTCCAACTATTTCTTAGGAATGAGTAATTTTGCAAATGAATTTGAGCCTCGTACTTTTATTCCCTTTTATGATAATGCAAGAGAGCGCTTCAGTGACTCAACCTTTGCATGAATTTCATATTTAACTATTGTGGCCACTCCTTGTAATGATCACCCTTCTTAATTTGGATTTTTCGCATTGCATGAGTGAGGGAGTTAGTTGCACTTAACTGGTTAAGGGTGTTCGAGACTGCTGACCCATCCTTAGGTTATAAAATTTCATCTCTCATACATTAACAAAAAATTCTAACCATAATACAATCAAGAGAATAGGTGAATAATGTTGGAGACATGTCCCTACTCGTGATTTTCATTTGTTGGATATGATTGCATGCTGGAGTTGGAATTCATAATACAATGATGTTGAAGGTGTTGGTTTCCTTTATTTTCTTATGCATAGGTCTTCTTAGCTTGATGATCCTTGGACTGATAGAATTATTTTGTGTACAAGTTTCTTCCTGGAGTCCCATATTTTGTTTGCGTAGTCGAGGGATTTTTTCCTAAGGAGGACGTGTCCCTTATGAACAACGAAAAGGACTTCATGATGCTCAAGGTGGCTAGATCTTCTACTCTATGCATGAAAAAGAATTGATGTTGAGTTCTTTTGTAACTGTGTAGGATGATACATGAGGAATACTCTTCATGTAGCAACCATTTAATTCCTCTTAGAGACCTCATTACTGCATGTGGGATTGATGACAAGTCATAGGAGGTATAAGGGAAAAGTTGAAATCATCAAGAGGTGGTGTATGTTGTGGAAAATTTGATGATAGAGCTTCGTCTTATTTTTGCATGTAAGGCATAGTGGAATTTTGAGATGACTCTTTGTTAGATGGAGTGATGAGTGATGAAGGTGATATAGGTGGACCTCTCCCAAATTTTCTTAGAGAATACATGGCCTTTTCGGCCCTTTTTCTAATTAGATCTGCCTCTTGTAGCATTTCAGGCTCCTCCTGTAGCATTTCAAGATAATCTCTTATAGAAAAGTTGTTTTGTAATATCTCTCAATAATAGACTAGATTTCCTTAAATTTGGTGCGCATGTTCCCATAATCCTTATACATCTCCCCAAAAAAATTATTGGCCAACGAATGCACGAATATCATGAAAATATAAAAATGATTTTAGGTGATGTAGGCGAACTTCTTGAAAATTGTGCATTGGAATTTGTTGAAATTTCTTGAGCATGTTACCATCATCTAGCTGCATCTCTCCATGAAATATATCGGCCAATGGATCCATGGTTTTCAAGATATGTTAAAAGAAATTTGTGCTCTATGTATTTTGGCCTCCTGTAGAAAAAAAAACCCTCACGTAGTACTTTAGGACAACGAGGAAAATGTATGGGAAAAGTTTCAAAATGATGGGTGGATCGTGGAAATAGATGAGGGTGATGGATTGGCATGGCCTTGGTCCTTTTGTAGCACCTGAAAAAATGAGGGAAAAGGCCAAGTTTGACTTTCTTTGACTAGGCTATTTATCAACTTCTATTTTGGTAGCTAACTTGTTTTTGTTGCTTGCAGAGGTTCGAGAGCACTTGCATTCATCAAAGAGAGATACATGGATAAAATTATTTTTTGACTTAGTTATCGGAGAATCCACAGTAAAAACCATTTTTCGTCAATGTTTCAAATCCCATTTGGGATTTGAAATGTTGACGAAAAATGGTTTTTACTGTGGATTCTCCTGTAACTAAGTCAGAAAATATAAACCACAGATCTCTTAAATCCAAAATTATTTTTTTCATTTTTTTTCTATTAGGCCTACTAGTCGCCTCAATGAGATTTTTAACTAGTAGGTCTCCCTAGCTGCCTCAAAGGAAGTTTTTATATAAGATCTTTTTTTTTACTATTTATTTCTCTTTTTCCAACCCATTGACCTCCTCTGTGAGGTTTTCAATCAATGAGCCAATCTCAAGCACCTCAAAGGTGGTTTTCACCTAACATTTAATTTTTCCTCTTACTTTTTCATTTTTTCCATTTGTTTCCTTTTTTTTTTCTATCCTACTCTTCTTAAAAAACAAAATATCTTTCAAGTATAGGAATACTTCCAATGGAGCCATGTGCACATGAAAATGACAAATAAACTCATGTGTAGGCTCAAAATATATGCATTGAAATGTACCTAAGTTTTAGAGACCAAATGCTGACTTTGATCATATCAAGTAATATTGAAGAAGAGAGTGATGCTCCATCTTGTTGATTTTTCGGAACCAAACCTCAATATAACCTTGATGCCCTTATTTGGGACATTCTTCATGTCATATTTTACCATGACATTCAAATCTTCCTCCTTTTGCATATTATTCTCTTGAATAGATGGAGGATCTGATGATAAGCATGAGGGAACTTTCTCAATCTTTGATTCTAATGTCTTCTCTTCATCAAGTGTGACCCATGATTCTTTAGTCTTCTCATTTGAATCTTCTTTTTATGAATATTTTCCTTCAATGAAATCAACAAAATCTCTTTTTTGCAATACTCTTCCTGAGCTAAGATGAATACCATTTAGATCAAGAGTAGATGTTTTGATGTGTTGTAAATCAACACCATAAGTGGGCTGGGCTACTTCCTTGTGTGGGTTTTGAAATGGTGGTACAATTAGTGTTGGCATTATGAAACAAATTTGGCATTATGACATAGGTGTTATCCTTGATGGAAACTCACTCAGATCACAGATCACAATTCAAACTCACAGAATGAAGAAATAGAGGTATGCGTAGGTTACCCATTGACCAAGCCACGTTTACATGAGGGTTAGTAGACCAAAAGGCATGTATGGAGTACATACACACTATCACATAAGGAAAGGTGTGTACATGTTGGAAAACTTAGTTTTTATCCTTGGTATTTGGTCCATGGTATTTTCATCCATGGTATTGGTCCAAGGTATCTTGTCCAAAGTGTTGACCCTAGATATTTGGTCCAAGGTATTGGTTCTAAGTGGTTTTGGTCCATGATATTAAGTAAGGCCTAAGACTATAAAAGTAGGAGAAGATCATTAGGCAAAGGCACTCATGAACTGAATATCTAATGAAGTGCAACATCTAATATACAGGCTATTGGGTCGTGGTGCATAACTGGATCTGAACCAAGGATGAACCTTAGCGCTTGATGAAAGATAAGATATAATGATGGGTCAAGATCTTAAGGCTTGAACTGAAGTATCTTTATGTGGTTTTGATCATTTATTTGTATAATTGGCACATGTTGTAGTCTGTAAATATGATGATCTATGTATAACTAAAGTCTCAAATAGTTGTAAAATTTAAATCATCATTTATAGATCTGTACACAAGTTCAATTTAGAAAAGTTGCATATACACACTGTTTCGGCATATCAAAACAACATATACTTCTTAAATTTGATTTTGCATATTTGTACGCAAGTTCACCTTGAGAAAAGTGTGTATACATGCAGCTTCGACAAAAGGAAGTGGTGTATATGTCAGAAAATATATTTTACCTACTTCTGTTTGTTGTTGTAGTGTTCTGGCTTCTGGCTTGGGTTTTGGTTACTTTATTTTGGTTATAGCATTCTAAATATTTGTCAAAGTGATTGGTTGATTAAGTTTTGGTTTGTGCAAAAGGAGATTGGTTGATGCAGATGATTGAATGATGCTACTGATGGATCCAGTCTGAAAATTTATGAAATGTGGTCCCTGGAAGAAAAGAGAAGCTTGTAGCCTTTTGTAGGCTGGCACCTATGTACCAGTAAACATATTAGCTAGTACAAGAGCTAAGGGGTTGTAGCTCCCTTCCAAGAGAAGCTAGAGAATAAGAGAAGGTTGTAGCCTTCTATAGGTAGAAGCCTGTGTAGTGGTATAAGTCTGCACCAGTACAAAAATTGTAAAAATAAGTTTCTAATTTAAAAGAAGATAGAGACGATTGCAGCTGGTGGTTTTCAGCCACATTAAGTTTCCACCTTATACCTTGTGTTCTTCTGTGTGATTGTCTGTTCTATTTTTACTGCACCTGGTTACTATTTATATGGTTCTGATGCATTGATTAAAGATCACCATATGAAGAATTAGCAGAATCATGGGTCTGCAGGATATGTGCTCGTTGCCTTAAACACATTTGTGTATACACAGAAGTTTCATTAACCGAAGTATTGTATATGAATTTGATTATGGAAATGAAAAATTATTGACTTGTTAATACTAATTCACCTCCCCTCTCAGTATTATTTCCAATAATTGGTACCAGAGTAGGTCCTTCAGAAGAAGCTTGATCGCTTGAAGGAAGATCCATCATCATAAGATACCACAAAAAAGGGGGATCCATCATACCACCAATCTTTGATGGGAGCACTTTGGTTTATTGGAAGGTAAGAACCACAACCTATCTTCAATCTCTTAGAACAGATGTCTGGGAGATCGTGGAAGGAGGATATACATTTCCATTGACAATTCCTATAAATGTGGCAGGTAAAAAGAAATATGAAACCAATCCCAAGGCTTTCAATACATTATTGGTGAGTATGTCACAATCAGAATTTGTCAAAGTTATGCAACTCAAATCCGCCAAAGGAATATGGGACAAGATCATTCTAAGATATGAAGGAGACACTCAGGTAAAACATGCAAAATTGCAAACTCTCAGAATTCAATATGAAACTCTCAAAATGCACAATGATGAAATCATAGATAGTTACTTCTTATGTATAGATGATATTGTTAATTATGAAGAATTTGAGTGAAGAGATAAAAGAAGTCACTTTAGTTGAAAAGGTTTTAAGATCTTTGTCTGGTAAGTTTGAATCAAAAGTATCTGCCATAGAAGAAAAGCAGGATCTTCAGACTATTACTATGACACAGCTACATGGAATCTTAAGTACTTTTGAAATGAGAAAAGGAGGTCCATCAGATATGAGAGAAGTTATATTTAAAGCTTCAAGAAGAGAAGAACTCAATGAATCAGGACATATTTCAGAAGGAGAGGAAGAAGCAAACTTTGTCAAAAACCTTCAACAGGGTTGTGGAAGATTCAGATGTAAACTACCCTTCAAATGCTTTTCTTGTGGAAGAGTCGGTCATTATGCTTCCAAATGTCCTCATAAAGATAAGTTTGATAAAGATAAAGAATCAGAAAAATGGAATAGAAAACAAAGTGTAAGTAAGAAAATCTACTATATGCATGAAGATAGCAACGGTCTATCTAATAGTGATGAAGATGAAAATAGTAATGACTATAGACTTTTGATGGCTTTTCAAGATGACAATTTCTTGGATGCTTTAGATGAAGATTATCTTTATGAAGAAATTTCTAAACTCAGAATTTATTTAGAAGAAAAGAATATCATTATAGATACTTTGACATTCCAACTTGCTGAAAGAGAAAAACGCAATGAAAAACTAGAATGTGAAATTTTGGGTCTAAGAAAGGATATTGAGAAAACAAAAGTTCTCAATCTTAGATTTGGTAAAGGATTAGAAACATTAAATGAAATTATCAAAGTGCAGCGTTCTCCCCTGATAAAGACAGGTCTTGGATATACCGAAGAAGCATCTCAAGCACAGAAGTCGCCAGCCTCCACCAAAAGCTATCTTGATGCAACAAAGAGCAATGAACAGTTTGACAAGCAAAGTCATAATGTAGATCACCTGGTGAATTAGGTTCAATCTAATTCAATGATGAATAGAAGCTATAACCAACCTCAGGTAAATCATACTCAATCTGCTTCAAGAATAAATATCAATAGAAACGACAATCACCAGGTCAGTAGATTTGATAATCACAGGAACTTCTTTAATGGCCAATCTTTTTCATGTCATAACTTTGGACACAAATCTGCTCAATGTGTTTCTTACAAAACCGTCATTACTAGAGAAGCATGAAATTAAAGGAATGTGATAGGGATCATGAAAAGGACCTACAATAACTTTTCTCTCCTTGAAAATGAAATAGAATGCTCTATATGTAACAACTTTTGTCATGAAGAATCTGAATGTAGGATTAAATTTTGGGAAACATCTTAGAAAGAGAAAACTTCATTAAGGCCCAAAATATGGAGAATGAAAGAACCACAAACCGAAAGATATTGTATAGAATTATATGCAGAAGGATAAGAAAATTAGTGGTACATTGACAGTGGATGCTCAAAACGCATGACAGGTGACAAAGAAAAACTTTATTCATGTAATGCCTTAGAAAAGGAAAAGAAGGTCTCATTTGGAAATAACACTCTTGCTGCCAGAAAAGGTAAAAGATCTATTCTTTTAAAAGAAAAAGTTAATGTTGGGAATGTTATGTATGTTGATGGTATAAAGCATAACTTGTTGAGTGTCAGTCAAATGTGTGATCAAGAAAATGAAGTAGTATTTCGATCAAATGGATGTGTTGTTCGTGAGCTTGATACAGGAGAAACAATGATCAAAGGTATAAAAACTCCAAACAACTTATACATAATCAAGGGAGGACAACAATAGTGCTATGTAAGCAAAAATGATGAGCACTGGCTATGGCACAAAAGGTTGGGGCATCTAAGCTTCCCTCAAATAAGAAGAGCATGTAGATTCCAGGTTGTTCCTCATCTTCCTGACATCAACATTCCAGAAAATACAATATGCAAATCATGTAAATTTGGTAAGAAAACCAGAGCACATTTCCATAAAAAGGAAGGACCAGCTAGTAAGCCTCTTGAACTTATTCATACTGATTTTATGTGGACCATCAAGGAAAAAGTCACCTCGTGGAGAAGAATACCTTATGTTGTTCATTGATGATTTTTCTAGAATGTGTTAGATAAGTCTTCTAAAGAATAAAGATGAAGCATTTTAAAAGCTCAAAGCCTTCAAATATTTGGTTGAAAATGAATCAGATCGAAAAGTCAAATGCCTCAGATCTGATCAAGGAGGGGAATTTATCTTGGATGAATTCTTTGACTTTTGTGAAGAACATGGAATAAAAAGGGAATTCTCCATCGCAAGGACTCCTCAAAAAAATGGAGTGGTAGAAAGCATGAATAGAACTATTCAAAAAATGGCTCATGCTATGCTAGATGAGTCTAGACCTCCTGCAACCTTCTAGGGTGAAGTTGCATTCGTTGCCGTCATTATTCTCAACAAAGTAAATGTTCGGGTAAACAACACTCAAACTCCACATGAACTTTGGTGTGGTAAGACTCCTACTATAAAATACTTCAAAGTTTTTGGAAGAAAATGTTACATCAAAAAGACTGATGAAAAACTTCGTAAGTTTGAGCCTAGAGTAGATGAAGGTATTCTCCTTGCTTACTGTTCCCAAAGTAAAGGATATAAATGTTATAATAAAAGACTTGGGAAAATTATTGAAGGTATTGATGTTGTGGTTGATGAAACATGCAAAAATCCAAGGCAAATAGAAACTGAAGAGCATGAAGAATATGAGGATTATCCTTCCACTTCGAATTAGATTGATTCTGAAGAAGAAACTAATGAAGCACCAGAAGAAGAGATAACAGTAGAAGAAAAGACTCCATCCAAGTATGTTAAGAAAAATCATCTAGAGACACAAATTTTGGGACAAAAAGTGGCAGGTGTGCTAACAAGAAGAATTGTTTTAGAAGATACAAGCTATCTAACATTATTATCCTCCATTGATCCTCAAAATGTAAGTGAAGCATGTAAAGATGAATGTTGGGTCAAAGCCATGAATGAAGAACTTGAGCAAATTGAAAAGAATAATAATTAGGAATTAGTTCTTAGACCTCATGATAAGAATATCATAGGAACTAAATGGATATTTGACAACAAGCTGAATGAAAATGGAGAAGTTATTAGAAACAAGGCCAGACTTGTTTGTAAAGGATAGGCTCAACAAGAAGGTATATATTTTGAAAAAACTTTTGCACCTGTTGCTAGACTTGAAGCTATAAGAATGTTCCTTGCTCTTTCTAGCTTTCAGAAATTCAAAGTATACCAAATGGATGTAAAATATGCCTTTCTTAATGGAGACTTAGAAGAAGAAGCCTATATTGAGCAACCAGATGGGTTCATTCTTGGAAATGATGCAAAACTTGTATGCAGACTCAGAAAATCTCTCTATAGTCTAAAACAAGCTCCAAGGACCTTGTATTACTGCCTTGACAAATATCTCCATCAACAAGGTTTTTTAAAAGGGTCAGCTGGTAGCAATCTATATACAAAGATTGATAATAATAAATTGCTAATACTTGTTGTTTATGTTGATGATATCATTTTTGGTAGCAATGAAGAAGCCATGAGTCTGAAGTTTGCTTCAGTAATGTAGCAAGAATTTGAAATTTCCTTGCTTGGTGGGCTTACATATTTTCTTGGTCTACAAGTTCAACAACATAAAGATGGTATTTTTTTGTCACAAACAAACTATCTCAAACATATCTTGAAAAAGTATGGCATGGAAGATTCTAAACCAGTATATACCCCAATTGTAATAGGATGCAGTCTCAGCTCAAATGATAAATCAACAACAGTACATCAACCAACTTACAAATCCATGATTGGCAGTCTGCTTTATCTAACGGGTACCTGACCAGACATCATGAATGCAGTAGGAATAGTTGAAAGATTCCAAGAAAACCCAAAGGAATCACACCTTTAGGAAATCAAAAAGATTTTCAAATATCTTTAAGGTACACAAAATTTTCGTTTATGGTATCCTAGAGATACAGATCTTACCCTTCATGCATATACAAATACAGATTGGGAAGGAAGCATTGATGATGGAAAAAGCACCAATGGTGGTGCATTCTATATCAGTTCCAGATTAGTGTCTTAGTTCAACAAGAAACAAATTTCAATTGCATTATCTACAACTAAAGCAGAATATATGGCTACTGCATCTTGCTGCACGCAACCCCTTTGGATGATGCAAACATTGCAAGACATTCAGATCATATATACTCCACCCATCTCCATTCTATGTGATAATACACATGCAATCAATATTTAAAAGAATCTAGTCATGCATTCTAAGACCAAGCACATTCCCATCAAATATCATTTTCTATGTGAACAAGTGCTTGAACAAAAGGTCAAATTGGAGTATGTTCCCTCCAAAGAACAAGTTACTGATATATTCACCAAACCACTACCCAGAGAGATGTTTGAATATCTCAGACAAAAGTTGGGAGTACTTGATGCATCATCTTGTTGTTAAAACGTATATGTTTCAGAGAAAAGTGGTTATACACGAGTTCCAAGAAAAATCTCCATGTACATACGTCAGTTGCGTGGATACAGTTGTGTATATGTTGGTTTGAAGAAAAGAACAGTGGGCTAGACTCAGGATGAAAGGAGTCTGGTATGTGTCTGATAGTGATCATATGGCATAGGGGGAGCATATACTTCTAATGAATTGTTGACATTATCTTAGAAGATATTGGTATAAATTCATAGTTTAGGTGAAACATGTTCAGGGGGGGATCATGGTTGTTGGTCTGGATGGTGATTGACAAATGTTACTGATGATAGTTGTTGATAACTATCATGGTCTTGTTTCAGATTTTTTGTCTCTATGTCCTGTATATCTTTTAATGTCAAGGTCATGAAATGGTCTATTTTGTTTTCCCACTATGCATGGGATGGATGATGTAATGTTCTTGTTTTGACATGTATAAACACTTGGTTGGGAGATGGGTGTATGTATGATTCATTGGTTGGGAGATGAGGAAGGTCATTTATGATGTATGTATAGAGTCATATTCTTCTTTTAGAACATCTCTTTTTTCATACCTGATTTCTATTCAGGGGGAGCATGGACTTGAGCCTGGAGGTCAATGAGCACACTTCAGCATATCGGAGAATTTAGCATGTACTCAGGTGGAGCATAGCCCTTTTCCCTTGATGAAAAAGGGGGAGAGTGACTTGGGGTTGCCATCAACTCCAAAGGGGAAGATTGTTGGCATTATGACACATATTTGGCACTATGACACAGGTGTTGTCCTTCATGGAAACTCACTCAAATGACAGATCATAGTTAAGACTCACAGAATGAAGAAATAGAGATATACATAAGTTCCCCATTGACCAAGTCGCGTGTACACGTGGGTGAGCAAACCAAAGGGGCATATAGAGTACACACGCACTTTCACAGAAGGAAAGGCATGTACATCTTGGAAAACATAGTTTTGGTCCATGGTATATGGTCCATGGTATTTTGATCCATGGTATTGGTACAAGGTATCTTGTTCGAAGTGTTTACCCCAAGTGTTTGGTCCAAGGTATTGGTCCTAAGTGGTTTTTTGTCCATTGTATTGAGTAAGGCCTAAGACTATAAAAGGATGAGAAGATCATTAGGAAAAGGCACTCATGAATTGAATATCTGATGGAGTGCAAGATCTAATATACAGGATATTGGATTATGGTGCATAGTTGGATCTGAACCAAGGATGAACCTTCGCGCCTAATGAAGGATAAGATCTAATTATGGGTCAAGATCTTAAGGCTTGAAGTGAAGTATCTTTATATGGTTTTGATCATTTATCTGTATAACTGGTGCATGTTGTATTATGTAAATATGACGATCTGTGTATAACTGAAGTCTAAAATTGTTGTGGAGTTTAAATCATCATTTAGAGATCTGTATGTAGGTTCACTTTATAAAAGTCATGTATACACGCTAGTTCAGTATATCGAAACAATGCATACATCTTATGTTTGATTTGTAGATCTGTACGCAAGTTCACCTTGAGAAAAGTGTGTATACAGGTAGGTTCAACAAAATGAAGTAGCATATATCTCACAAAATATAATTTAGCTACTTCTGTTTGTTATTGCAGTGTTCTAGGTTCTGGCTTGGGTTTTGGTTACAACATTCTGAAGATTTGTCAAAGTGATTAGTTGATTCAGTTTTGGTTGGTGCAAAAGGAGATTGGTTGATGAAGATAATTGAATGATGCTATTGATGGATCCAATCTGAAAATTTATGAAATGTAGTCCCTGGAAGAAAAGAGAAGGTTGTAGCCTTCTATAGGCTGGAACCTACGTACTAGTAAACATATTAGCTAGTACAAGAGCTAAGGGGTTCTAGCTCCCTTCCAGGAGAAGCTTGAGAACGAGAGAACGTTGTAGCCTTCTGTAGGTAGAAGCCTACATACTGGTATAAGTCTGTACTAGTACAAAAATATTAAATATAAGTTTCTAATTTAAAAGAGATAGAGACAATTGCAGCGGGTGGTTTTCACCCACATTGGGTTTCCACCTTATATCTTGTGTTCTTGTGTGTGATTGTATATTCTATTTTTACTGCACCTACCTACATTTTATATGGTTGTAATGCACTGATTAAATATCAACATATGAAGAATTAACTGAATCTTAAGTCTGTAGGATATACGCTAGTTGCCTTAAGCAGATTTGTGTATACACGCAAGTTTCATTTACTGAAGTAGCACATATGAATCTGATTATGTGAATGAAAAATCATTGACTTGCTAATACTGATTCACCCCCCCTCTCAGTATTATTTCCAACAAGTAGTTGAGTGTGAGTTCATTTTTGAGATGGATGTAGTTGGGGTTATGGTTGTGGTGAAAGTGGATGGTAGGGAGAGCATGTAGTTGGGTATGGAGGATATTGAGAAGAACATTGAGGATATTGTAGATTCCTCACATAAGGTTCTTGTCAACTTTGTTGCCAAGATTGGTTTTACGGTTGAGATTTCCAAGTTTTCCAAGGAAAGGGTGTGTTCCAATTACAATTAAATGGATGTGGATAACATTGAAATTGTGAATTAGGCTCTTGCATCACAATAGATTAACTAGGGTACCATAGTCTTCTTGGAGCTACATAACATAGCTTCTTTGGTGATTGACTTGCTCCATTGTCCTCTTCATAAAAATCCTCCAACCTTTGTAATGATGGGCAATATTTAATAGCATGTAATTATGCATGGACAACCCAAATATCAGCATCTTATTTTTCCTCATATTGCATTCTTAACATTTATACTTATTCGGTTAGATTTCTAACAATTATGTCTTAAAATTATCAAGAAAATTTCCAAGTTCAGCGTGACTTACCAATATTGATGTTGATTTACCTACTCTTTCCCTTCCTCTTGATATGTGCTTGCATATTTCACAAATTTCTTCAAATGATAATTTGTTTAGATCACCTCTACTCATGATATCAAGGAGATCAATCCACTCATCCATAATTGATCTAAGTAAGAGGGTTCTATGTGTGTGTTGTGCTATGAAACTAACCCCCCCCCCCAGAATTGTTATAATGTATAATATAACTAGGGACCCTTTTAAATTGAAATTTTCCCCTTTTTGTGAATAAAATCCCAACTTTTAGAAAATTGTCACTTTTCAAAAAACTCTTTTTAACCTAACTTAAAACATATTAAAGTCCTCATTGCAAATCATAAATTGCATGATTCCTTAACAGTAGTGCTAAGCACATTAAAAAAATATCGATATGCGACTTGTGATTGAACTTTGTATTTGACATCTCGATTGCATATCGCACATTGGAGGATATTATGTCAGCAGCTTAAATGTTACCTATCAAAACCTTGATATTGTGATACCGTGATATTGCGATCTTGCGATTTTGTGATATCGCATATCGTAGATCACAAGATCCATCAAACAAAGTTTCATTCACCCTATAGCTTAAATATCCAACATGACGGATTTGAAAAATGTTTAATTATGTTTTTAAGCTGGACACTAGTTAGGTCAAAATGATTTAATACGGTTATCATCCCTATGCATGTAATCATGGTGTTCATTATGGTTGATTAATTTTGAACTTGCTCCTGCAACATTCCTTTCAAAGTGCATTCATTTCATCAAATATTTTATTTTATGCAACAATTAATTTTTTTTTGTTTTAATAGGAACTCTGCTTAAGCGATGTGCATTCAAAAGGTGATGCAGAAGCATACCAAGTAGTCTCTCATATAAACTGAAAACAAAAAGATTTCATCCATCTTTATAGATATAGTATGCACTACAAATGGAGGTGCCACTACATGGTAGACTATCTATACTACGCTTGAGAATGAAAACCCTGAAGTAACAAATGTTCGACCAAAAGCTGACAACATAGAACTGTCAGGAATGCAGTTCAGAGATGTTGCGTGCTCTTTCCTTCACTGAATAGAACTAAGGGCTAGACCCTTGCCATACATAGATATGATAAGATGGGTAGTAGGGAAAATAGAAGTCAAAGACAAACTGATCAACATAGCTAAAAATACAGTTTGTTGTTCTTTCAGATCCAAAGATTTACAACAAATGTACAAGCTACCCGATGCCCTGGACATCTATGACAAACATTTTGGTACAAATTTTGTAAAGGAAAATGAAGACCTATTTCAAATGATACAGGAATGGAGGAGAATAGACAATAAATGCAAACAAGATAAAGTGGGTATGTACGCCATTGCTTCTTTGCCCAATCGTGATAATTTCACATCCTCTATGCTATGTAGATTGTATGGCCTCCCTGATAATTCTAAATTCTCGATCAATTGGGTTTCATTAATTGAGTCTTATGTTAATTGTCACATTATGGATTGGGCAACCATTATGTCTAAGAATTTGGCTTAAGTGATTACTCAATATCGCCAAACTAGGGTTGCTTCCTCTAAAGCAATTCCCCAATTCTTCATGTCTTCATATATCTTCAATGCCATTTTTTCTGCACTCATTTTCCAACCATGGCTTGGAAATGGACTACCAATGATCCTAATCCTATCTTCCTAAGTTATAAGCAAATGTGGGAACAAGATTATATTCCATATTTTCCCCAATTATGCCAGGGACTTGTTCTTCCCTTACATTAGTTAGTTTTCTACAGAAGATGTCCAAGATTCACAAAAGAAGCTATCACAGATCTCCAAGCAATTGGAAGGTATTTTCTTGAAGAGTCCTCATATATTATCATATTTCGTAGCCAAGCTTTCCCACATGTCCTCCCTATGTATGTATCGGATAAATTATTTGCAAGATAAGTAGCATACCAAATAGTAGGAAATGACTTCACAAAAACATTGAGGGAAATGAAGAAATGCCTATGGCGAAATTGTCCCCATTAGTGTGGGTCATTTACCCTTCTTAATTATGGTCATGCATATAAAGAGTATCAAAATATGCAGTTATTAAAGCTCCCCGTTATACCAGCAAGGCCTTTTGATCCATAGCAGATAGAAAACAAATTCACTCTTTCAGTTAAGACTAGACCTATAACTCATACAGTTGATGAGTTTGAAGATTTACTGGAATCTGCTAAGGATTTTGAGTAGATTCTGAATACAACCAAGAAAAAGTTCGACCCACAGAAATTCATAAGATTCTTTCAGTTTAGAGGATAGAGGTTATAATACCTCCCACAAGAATTTTGGATTACTAATCTTGTAATTGAAACTAAGTCCCAGAAGCAGAATAAGCCAGGCACATCATGAGAGTAGGAACCAAAAATAGATGAATTATAAAAGCTCTGGGATGCATTCAATGACAAACTACAGGATACTCCTAAGGTATCATCAACACAAGGAACTGTTGGAAATAACACTGAAAGGGGGGGTTGAATCAGTATTTTTAAATAAATAATATTTCATTTCCATAAGTAGATTTTTATACACTACTTTAGCTAAGTGAACCAATGTGTATACGCCACTATTCTTAAAGAAACCAGTGTATATGTAGATAACTTTTTATTTACCAATTTTATCATGCATTGAACTTTAACCAGTATGTCAGAGATTAATTAGACAATCCAGTAAAAGAATAATAAAGCATCACACACGAACACCAATATTTAAAGTGGAAACCCAGTGTGGGTAAAAACCACCTGCTAGTGTCATCTCTCTCTTCTTTTAATAATAAGAAAAAAAAAATTACATTTTTGTACTGGTGCAAACTTATACCAGTATGCAGGCTTCTATCTGCAGAAGGCTACAACCTTCTCTCACTTTCTAGCTACTACTGCAAGGGAGCTACAACCCCCTAGCTCTTGTAATAGCCAATATGTTTACTAGTACATAGGTGCCACCCTACAGGAAACTTCACTCTTCTACCAGGGACCATGTCTCATAAATATTCAGACTGGATACTCCTGGAACACAACACCATAATCTGAAGGCCATGTTTCATCGAATTTTCAAACTGGACCCATCAACAACATCATAGCTGCAATACAATCATCAAGTACATAAACTAAAACTCCTGAATCTAATTATTCAAAATACTGTCTCTAGAATACATTCACTAGAACAAAATCCATATCTCTGTAATAGCAAACAAAAACAACTTAAACATTCTTCACAAGCTATACACTACTTCCGTGTGTCCAACTAGTATGTGTACATGCTTTTGTCAAATCCAACCAATGTATACATCTTAATTCATAATTTTACAACTATATTAGACTTCAGTTATACCCAGATCATAACATTTACAAAATAATATATGTGTCAGTACTCAAATCTAGAATATACATGAGAAAAACCACATAATGATAGTTCATTTTATGCCATAAGATCCTGATCCATCATTAGATATAATCCTTCATCATTTGCAAATGTCCATCCTTGGTTTAGATCTAACAATGCACCATATCCCAATAACCTGCATACTAGATCTCACACTTCATCAGATATTCAATACTTCCACACCTTGGCCTAATGATCTTCTCCTCCTTTTATAGTTTTATGCCTTTCTCAATACCATGGACCAAAACCTCTTAGGGCAAATACCTTGGACCAAATACCAAGGTTCAATACCTCGAACCAAATACCTTGGACCAAAACTGTGGGCAAAAAGCTTAGTTTTCCAACATATATGTGCTTTTGCCTCTGTGAAAGTCTGTGTGTATGTATACATGACTTGTATACAGTGAACCTACGTGTATACATAGCTTGGTCAAGGTGAACCTACTTATACCTATCTTTCTTCATTTTGTGTAGTTCGATATGCAATTATTTGTTGTTAACCTATTGTACTTGTGATCTTTCATCTGAGTGAGTTGTCATCAAGGATAACACCTTTATCATAATGCCAAAAATATCCCCCTTTGGACTTGATGGCGACAACAACACCAAGTCACTCTCCCCCTTTGATATCAAGGGAAAGGGGTCATGCGCCCCCTGAGTACATGGTGAATTCTCCGATATGCTAAAGTGTAGTGATTGATCTCCCATGATCGAGTCCATGCTCCCCTTGAGCACAAGAAAAGTCTACAGAAAGATTTTCTAAAGAATAACATGACTCTATATAGACCTTCTTGTCACGAATGACTCATACATACATTCATCTCCCAACCAAGTGGGGATATACCAAATGTTTATACATGAAAAAAACAAGAAACATTACATCATGCATCCCGTACATAGTGGGGTTACAAATTAGGTCCTTTCATGACCTTTATATTAAATGATATGCATGACATATATAACAGAGACCAAATATGTAAGACAAGACCATGATAGTCATCAATAGTGGTCATATGATCTGTACCATCAACAGTATCTATCAATAGCATCCAGACCAGCAACCTGTATATGTCCATCATTAGTTCCCAAAATATCATCAACCTATGTCAATGTATGTCGGTGTATATCAACTCGTCCTCTTGATCTCATCAAGATAAACTTGCTTTGTTCCCTTTTCATAACCTTCCATGAATCAACTAAGCATATGTCATATCTCCAAGCTCTTGCACAAAATCATTCACATCATATCATATGTATGTGAACACACCATGGACATCATTGTCATGAACTGCATGATCTTTCTAGAAGAAACTTCATTATATCATCACTAGGGAACATCCCACATCATCAACCATGATAATCAACGTATGTGAGTATCATCCTATCATCATGAAGTAAGAACTTGTTGTCATTGATTAGGTACCAAATACTTCTAAACATAATGCCAACAATTCTTTATTAGAAGCAGACCATGTTCTCTCCCTGAACCTGTTCCACCTATTCACTGTCAGATATGATCACTGCATATGTTAGAAAGAGATATCAAAACATCATCATCAATCAGATATACATCAATTTATCAACAACTTTATGAGGACCAATATATTTCCACATGTTATCAACAGATTATAACCATCATCAAATAGAGAAGATAATTTGACAGAAGCATAGCAGACCCCTTTTTTTCTGAGTCTAGACCACTACTTTTCCTCAAACCCACATATACATGAATGTGCCCACAAAAACCCGTATATGTAAGTGACTACGCTTCATGAAACTCATGTCTAACAACCTTTCTCTGAAAAATAGGATTTAATAGTAAACACATATTTCATTAAATTTGGAAGTATTCTATTACAAGGCCTCCAACAACATTCATTTTTTTTGTAAATTTCCATATTAACTTGATTCAACATTAAAATAATTTGCAAAACCAATTAGAGATCATGTATAGGTCAAACATGGGGTTGTTATGTATAATAGTATCAATACACAATAGGAGTGTGAAATCCAACTCTTAGAAGAAATTGATTTAAGTTAAATCATATTAGTATGTCAAACATCCAATCAAGATATTATAGTTATGGATAACATGCCAGATTTATCGATGTTTAAATTTTATGTCTTGCAACTCTAACCCCCTTTCCCCCAACCTACAAGGGATTTGTTGATTGAATGATGGTGATGTGAGGATGTTATTGTAAATGACAAGGATAGGTGTCCCTTGCATTGCATTGAAACTAGTCTACTAAAACCTTAGTAAAATGTTCTTGTGCTCAATTTCCTAAGACCCTTTTGTGCCTTTATGAAGCACTAATGAGGGAGTCATCATTCATCTTCATAGAATGCAGGCATCTACTATAAAGGTTATACATTGTTGATCTACGTATTTCAAGCATGTTAGGCACCATTGGTCTATCTCCACTCAAATCCAAGTACATCAAATGAGAGTTCTTAAATTGGTATTCAAGTCATTCCATTATGATGGACAGTGTCACAAAATGAAGTAAACAAGAAACTTTAGTGGTGAATTCTTGTAAGTAGTGGAGGCAGTGGTTTTCAAATATTAGCAGAATTGATGGTCATGTGGATATTGATCTCTCCTTGTAAACATTTTCAAAACCAATAATAGTCTCGATGTAAATTTAGTGTCAAACAATAGTACTATGGAAAACCATGATTGACCATTTACTT
>APFE030243565.1:27867-41350 GCA_000404065.3 Pinus taeda
TTCTTACCTTCCAAACAGAATGATGTCTATTTAAAAGAACTAAAGGAAGGGATAACATCATACATAAAAATGTGGAAAGACACTATTGGGAATGAGGATTCACCAATTGTTACAGAGGAATGGAAAAATAAAGTGGTGTATTGGGAAAAAGTTCTTGATACATTAGATGGAACCTATAATGATCATAGAATAATAGATGGAAATGATTCATCTTCTGAGGATTTCTGGCCTAAGACAAGGCACATTGTTGATGTTGATCGTAATGCACTCCAAGTAATCTCAAGTATTATGGATGGAGATTTTGATAATGCAATAGATGAACCAATATATGTTGGACCCAAATGCAACAATCCAAAGCCAACATTCAATCCGATGATTGATGTTGAGAAAGGAAAGATGTTGCTAGTTAGATCAGGAAATGAGGATGCAGGTGAGATGATTTGGATGGCAAAATCCATATTAGATATCTTTAGGGATAATGAAAGTGAGAATCTTCATGTAAAGGTTGACTGGTGGAAGCCTATGTCAGGGAAATACAATGGAAAACTTTTAGAGCAATATTGGGTACCAAATCCTGATGACAAAGAACTTGTCTCTATTCCAATTAATACCATAGTGTGGGTATGGATGCCAAAGAAAGAACATTGCACGAAGACCAAGATAAATAAATATGGTGTAGAAGCCATTCTTGATCTACTTGAGCGAATATCTTAAGAGTAGGTTTATATGATACATAAATGTAATTTTTTTTTGGAGGATCTATTAATATACATTCAGACACACTTTCCCATATTTGTTGTATAAATATTCTCTTCATATTATTTTTGAAGGAGTTTTATATTATTTAATATTTCAATGTAATCATGTGTTATACAAATTACATGACAATGCCATAAAATATTTAAGTTTTCAAAGCTTTATTTGACCAGCATGACTTCTCACCATATCAAATATGCATAATAAAACTCAATAATGCACCTAAAAACATCTTCTAAACTTGTTATATTAAAACAATGGAGTACCTAATTAGTATTCTATTTAATATAAACCATTTAAACACTTAATGAATAAATGCTAGATGCTTGATATAATGTTTGAGGTGAGTTTTCCTTAATTTTTCTTATTATAATTGATATAATCAAATTCCCTATAATTGTTGCACTTTAATTTATAAAAAAAATATTTTGATCATTGAACAACACAACTAGAATTATAAAATATTTCTACTTATAGATTTTGAAGTGGTGCCAACATTATACTAGTATAATTAATTTGTACTCAACTTAGGAAAAGTACTTAGTGTCAATTTAAAATGGTCAATAATAGTAAGAAAAACAATATTAATATATTGTTAAATAACTTTATAGGTAAGATTTTTTTTACACAATCTAGTATACATGGTCAAATTTAATACATAAATATAAATGTTAATGGTAATAGAAATAATGTAATGAATTTAAGTTTTAGATGAATGTTAATATGTTCTTTTCAATATAGTATCCTTAAACATTACAGGGATAAAAACTAAACATGTGTAATGAATATCTTAATCAATTTTCTCTCTTTCTTGTTGTATTTGAAAATAATCAAATTGTACTACTTTGTTACTATTCTAAATGATGATTGATTTTGATCATTAAAATGATTAGTAATTGAGATGAGAAGCTCATTTTACATCCCAATATGGGGGAATGTGTAAGTTTGTCTATCCATCTGTGCCTTTTTAAAATAAAAATTATGTTCTAAATAGAAAAATATAAGAAAGGAATATTTTGTAAAGTAATTAGAAGTAAAAAACAATATGTGTAAATTTGTCTATCCGTCTGTGCCTGTTTAAAATAAAAATTATGTTCTAAATAGAAAAATATAAAAAAGGAATATTTTGTAAAGTAATTAGAAGTAAAAAACAATTTGTGACTCAGAGTTTAAATCTCATACTTTTCAAAAATAACTATTTGAAGAGTTATGTTAACATAAATTTTATGTTCAATATCAACTTCAATATATATCTATATATAAAAAGAAAAATTCTTAGGTTAAAATATATTTGTTCGTATATATACCTATTTAGCATTCAAAAAATATAGTTTCAACAATAATGAATAATAACACATTGTATCTTTCACTCTAAAAGTGTTTGCACTTGAAGAAATTTGATCCCTACATCTGCACTTAAAATGGATCTATGATGGTATAGATTGGACACATTACTATGATCATTTGTCATTGAATAACTTTATATTTAATATATAGCTTGCATATTAATATATTATTCATTAAGTAAGCCTCAACCAACTTCATTTATTACATTAAAGTACAAATAATAAATAAAAATAAATTATATTCAACATTTAATTTGATCCTAAAAAAATATTTTCTCCTTAACTCTAAAATGGTGCAAACTTCCTACAATAGTATGTAATGATGATGGTGATAATAATGATTATCATCCACTAAGACCAAATATAGTATATAAGAAGGTAAAAAGATATTACTAAAAGTTACTTTTGAATTTTAAATTGTGCCAACATTGTTTTAGTAATAATCGTAACTTAACATATACATGATATTTACTATATCGGATTATGGGTTAATAATAGTTACACACACATCATTGTTTTCATAAAATAAAGTTAACAAACTTATCTTTTTAATATAAACCATAAAAATATTAAAATAGATAACTTAAGGAATCCAAGATTAATATGTGAAATATTTTCTTTTTCAATTTTATATAAATTTGTTTTATTAAAGTTTATCATGATAATTTTTACACAAAAAATGGTGAATATCTATATAAAAATTAGTGAACTAAGTGACTTTCTAATTCCTCATTTCGAAAAAATTTAGTCTAGTTAAAGTTCTAAATAATGGTATATATTGGACACATTACCAAAAATTTCATTTGTCATTAAATAGCTTTATACTTAATATACATCTTGCATATTAATCTATTATTCATAAAGCGAGCCTCAATCAACTTCTTTATTAACATAAGTGTACAACTAATAAATAAAAATAAATTATGCTACTACTCACATTCAACATTTAATTTGATCCTAAATTTATTTTTCTCCTACTCTAAAATAGTGCAAACTTTCTACAATAGTATGTAATTATGATGGTGATAATGATGATTATCATCCACTAAGACCAACTATGGTAAATAAGGATATAAAAAGATATTATTAAAAGTTATTTCGAATTTTATTGTTACGCTGAAAAAGCATTAAAATAAGTGTTTCAATATCATCATAATTTTGTTTAGTTAAACAATAAAAAATGTTGGTAGTGTCACAAATATTTTGAAATTTAATTCTAATACGAGTATAAACTTGATGATCTTTGAGGGTTTTTTAATCTTCAACCATAATATAATCAGTGTTGCAAAGGTGATAGACTTTTAAATTGTGCCAACACTGCATTAGTAATAATCATGACTTAACACATACATGATATTTACTATATCACATTATAATTAGATGGATTAATAATAGTAACATATGCATCATTATTTTCATAAAATAACCTTAACAAACTTATTTTTTACTATAAACCATAAAAAAATATTAAAATAGATAATGTAAGGAATCCAAGATTAAAATGTGAAAGATTGTTTTTAGCAATTTTATATAAATTTGTTTTATAAAGTTTATCATGCTAATTTTTACACAAAAATGGTGAATATCTACATTAAAATTAGTGAATTAAGTGACATTCTAATTCCTCATTTTGAAAAAACTTAATCTAGTTGAAGTTCTAAATTCTAGATCCACTGAATACTTCCATATTTAATGAAATATGTGTTAGTAGGATGATGCAACAACTACTCCCAACTTTTGTCTGAGATATTCAAATGTCTCTTTGGGCAGTGGTTTAGTGAATATATCAGCAACCTATTCTTTGGAGGGAACATACTCCAATTTGAACTTTCGTTCAAGCACTTGTTCACATATAAAATGTTATTTGATGGGTATGTGCTTGCTCTTAGAGTGCATGACTGGATTCTTTGAAATACTGATGGCACTTGTATTATCACATAGGATGGAGATGGGTGGAGTACATTTCATCTGAATGTCTTGCAAGGTTTGCATCATCTAAAGTAGTTGTGTGTAACAAGATGCGGTAGCCATGTATTCTGCTTCAGATGTAGATAATGCAATTGAACTATGTTTCGTGTTGAACCAAGACACTAACCTGGAACCCATATAGAATGCACCACCACTAGTGCTCTTTCTGTCATCAGCACTTCCCACACAATGTGCATCTGTATATGCATGAAGAGTAAGATCTGTATCTCTGGGATACCATAAACCAAAGTTCTGTCTTCCTTGAAGATATTTGAAAATCCTTTTGATTGTGTGAAGGTGTGATTCCTTTGGATTTGCTTGGAATCTTCTAGCAATTCCTACTGCATGCATGATGTCAGGTTGGGTACCTATTAGATAAAGCAAACTACCAATCATGGATCTGTAAGTTGGTCGATGTACTGTTTTTGATTCATCATTTGAGCTAAGACTGTATCCTATTACCATTGGCATGCATACTAGTTTAGAATATTCCATGCCATACTTTTTCAAGATCTGTTTGAGATAGTTGGTTTGTGGAAGAAAAATACCATCTTTATTTTGTTGAACTTTTATACCAAGAAAAGAGGTAAGCTCATCAAGCAAGAACATTTAAAATTCTTACTAAATTATTGAAGCAAAATTCCGACTCATAGCTTCTTCGTTGCTACCAAAGATGATATCATCAACATAAACCACAATTATTAGCAATTTTCTATTGTCAATCATTATATATAGATTGTTATCTGTTGACCCTCTTGAAAAACCCTGTTGTTGGAGATATTTGTCAAGACAATAATACCAAGCCCTTGGAGCCTATTTTAGACCATAAAGTTCCTTTCTGAGTCTGCATACAAGTTTTGCATCATTTCTAAGAATGAATCCTTCTGGTTATACTTCTTCTTCTAAGTCTCCATTAAGGAAGGCATATTTTACATCCATTTGGTATACTTTGAATTTCTGAAAACTAGAAAGAGCAAGAAACATCCTTAAATCTTCAAGTCTAGCGACAGGTGCAAAATTTTCTTCAAAATATTTACCTTCTTGTTGAGCATATCCTTTACAGACAAGTCTGGCCTTGTTTCTAATAACTTCTCCATTTTCATTTAGCTTTCTTTGAATATCCATTTAGTTCCTATGATATTCTTATCATGATGTCTACAAAATAATTCCCAAGTATTATTCTTTTCAATTTTCTCAAGTTCTTCATTCATGGCCTTGCGCAACATTCATATGTTTTATTTAAATTTTGAGGTTCGGTAGAAGATAGTATTCTAGATACCTTGAGGCTTCTATAATAGTTCTTCTTCTCTGCACACCTGCCTCTTTTTCCCCTAAAATTTGAGTTTTTAGATGATTTTTCTCAACATACCTGGATGGTGTCTTTTCTTCTATTGTTGTCTCTTCTTCTAGTGCTTCATTGGTTTCTTCTTCAGAATAAGTGTGATTTGGTGTGGGAAAATAATCCTCATCTTCTTCATTGTCATAATCTTCATTTTTTATCTATTTTGGATTTTTGCATGCTTCATCACCCACAACATCAATACTTTCATTAACTTTCCCAACACTTTTATTATAACATTTATATCCTTTACTTCAAGAAGAGTAACCAAGAATAATTCCTTCATCTACTCTATGTTCAAACTTACCAAGTATTTCATCAGTCATTTTGATGTAACATTTTCGTCCAAAAACTTTAAAGAATTTTACAGTAGGAGTCTTACCATGCCAAATTTCATGTGGATTTTGAGTGTTGTTTACCCTAACATTTCCTTGGTTGGGAATAGTGACGGCGGTGAATGTAGCTTCACCCCAGAAGGTTGCAGGAGTTCTAGATTCATCTAGAATAGCTCAAGCCATTTGTTGAACAGTTCTGTTCATTATTTCTACCACTCTATTTTGCTGAGGTATCCTTGCGGTGGAGAATTTTCTTTTTATTCCATGTTGTCACAAAAGTCAAAGAATTCATCCGAGGTAAATTCCCCTCCTCAATTATATCTGAGGCATTTGATTTTGCGATCTAATTCCTTTTCAACGAAAGCTTTGAAGGCTTTGAACTTTTCAAATGCTTCATCTTTATGCTTTAGAAGACCTATCCAACACATTCTATAAAAACTGTCAATGAACAATACAAAGTATTCTTCTCCACGAGGTGACTTTTTCCTTGATGGTCCACATAAATCAGTATGAACAAGTTCGAGAGGCTTACTAGATGACCCTTTTTTTTCAATGAGCTAAGATCTGGTTTTCTTACTAAATTGACATGTTTTGCATATTGTATTTTTAGGAATCTTGATATCTGGAAGATCACAAATAGCCTGGAATATCCATGCTTTTCTTATTTCAGAAAAGCTTAGATGTCCTAATCTTCTGTCTCATAACCAGTTTTCATCATTTTTTCTTAGATAACACTGTTGTTGTCCTCCCTTGAGTATGTATAAGTTGTTTGGATTTCTTGTAACTTTGATCACAGTTTCTCCTGTATCAAGCTCATGAACAATGCATATGTTTGATCGAAACACCACTTCATTTCCTTGATCACACATTTGACTGACACTCAATAGGTTATGATTTAGACCATCAACATACGTAACATTCCCAACTTTAACCTTTTCTTTCAAGAAAACAGAGCGTTTACCTTTTATGACAGTAGGAGTGTCACATCCAAATGAGTCATTCCTTTCCTTTTCTAAGGCATTATATGAGTGAAGTTTTTCATTGTCACCTATCATGTGTTTTGAGCATCTATTATTGATGTACCACTAGTTTTCTTATCCTTCTACATACAAGGCTATACCAGATCTTTCTCTTTGTGGTTCTTTCTTTCACCATATTTTTGGATTTAATGGAGCCTTCTCCTTTTGAGATATTTGCCAAAATTTACCCCTGCATTCACACTATTCATGGCCAAAGTTGTTACAGATTGAGCATTCTATTTCATTTTCAAGAAGAGAAAAGTTATTATAGGAAATTTTCTTGATCCCTATCACATTCCTTTGATTTCGTGCTTCTCTAGTCATGATGGTTTTGTAAGTAACACATTGAGCAGATTTGTGTCCAAAATTATGACATGAGAAACATTGACCGTTAAATAAGTTCATGCGATTATCAAATCTATTGACCTAGTGATTGTAGTTTCTATTCATCTTTGAAGCAAATTGAGTATGATTTACCTGAGGTTGGTTGTGACTTCTGTTCATCCTTGAAGCAAATTGAGCTTGATTTACATGGTGATCTGCTTTATTCCTTTGCTAACGATTGTCATACTATTCACTGTTCTTTGCTGCATCAAGGTAGCTTTTAGTGGACATTGACGACTTCTGTGATTGAGATGCTTCTTCAGTATATCCAATACTTGTCTTTAGCAGAGGACAACGCTGAACTTTGATATTTTCATTTAAGGTTTCTAATCCTTTAGCAAATCTAAGATTGAAAGATTTTTTTTTTCTCAAGATCCTTTCTTAGACCCACAATTTCACATTCTAGTTTTTCATTGTGTTTTTCTCTTTCAGCAAGTTGATATGTCAAGGTATCTATAATCATATTCTTTTCTTCTAAACAGATTTTGAGTTTAGAGATTTCTTCATGAAGGTCATCTTCTTCTAAAGAATCCAAAAAATTATCACCTTCATAAGCCATTATAACTCTCTAGTCATTACTATTTTCATCTTCATCACTATTTAATAAAGGATCGCTATCTTCATGAACATAGTAACTCGTTTTACTTGCACTTTGTTTTCTATTCCATTTTGCAGATTCCTTCCCTTTATCATATTTATCTTTATGAGGATATTTCATAGCATAATGACTGACTCTACAACAAGAAAAACATTTTAATGGTGGTTTACCTCTAAATCTTCCGCAACCTCGTTGAAGCTTTTTGACAAAGTTTACTTCATCTTCTTCTTCTGAAACATGTCCTGATTCATTGATTTCTTCTTTTCATTTTGTTGAAACTATAAAGGTGGCTTATCTCATATCTGATGGGCCTCCTTTTCTCATCTCAAAGGAAATTAAGATTCCATGAACTTGAGTCATAGTAATAGTCTGTGGATCATTTTTTTCTTCTCTGGTAGATACTTTCGATTCAAATTTAGCAAACAAGGATATTAAAACTTTCTCAACTAAGGTAACTTCCTTTATCTCTTCACCTATATTCTTCACGTGATTAACAACCTCATCTATACATAAGAAGTAACTAGCTATACTTTCATCATTGTGCATCCTAAGAGTTTCATATTGAATTCTGAGATTTTGTAGTTTAGCACATTTTATCTGAGAGTCTCCTTCATAGCATAGAATGATTTTGTCCCATATTTCTTTGGCTAATTTTAGTTGCATAACTTTGACAAACTCTGATTGCGACAAACTTCCCAATAATGTATTGACAGCCCTGACATTGGTTTCATATTGCTTTTTACCTGTCATATCTGTAGGAATTGTTGATGGAAATGTATATCCTCCTTCCATGATTTCCTAGACATTCGTTCCAAGTGATTGAAGATAGGATGTGGTTCTTATCTTCCAATAAACAAAGTTTCTCCCATCAAAGATGGGTGATCTAATGCATTGCCAACTTTCTTGATTACTCATGATGATGGATCTTCCTTCAAGCGAGCAAGCTTCTTCTGAAGGACTTGCTCTGATGCCAATTGTTGGAAATAATACTGAGAGGGTGGTTTAATGAATATTTGTAAATCAACAATATTTCATTTCCATAAGAATATTTGCATACGCTACTTTAGCTAAGTGAACCAGCATGTACATGGGACTATTCGTAAAGCAACTAGCGTATATGAAAATAACTTTTGATTTACCACATTTATCATGCTTTGAACTTTAACCAGTATGTTAGAGATCAATTAGACAGTGCAGTAAAAGCATAATAAAGCATTACACATAAGCATCACATCTGAACACCAAGATTTAAGGTGGAAACCCAATGTGGGTAAAAACCACCTGTTGCTATCATCTTTGTCTTCTTTCAATAATAAGAAAAATATGTTTACAATTTTTTACTGGTGCCGACTTATACCAGTAAGCATGCTTCTACTATCTCATTTTCTAGCTACTACTAGAAGGGAGCTATAACCCCCTAGCTCTTGTACTAGCCAATATGTTTACTAGTACTTAGGTGCCACCCTACATGAAACTCCACTCTTCTACCACTGACCACATTTCATAAATTTTCAGACTGGATACTCTTGGAACACAACACCATAATCTGAAGGCCATGTTTCATCCAATTTTCATACGGGACCCATCAACAACATCATAGTTGCAATACAATCATCAAGTACATAAACCAAAACTCTTCAATATGATTATTCAAAATATTGTCTCTAGAATACAGTCACCAGAACAAACACCGAATCTCTGTAACAGCAAATAGAAACAACTGAAACATTCCTCAAAAGGTATACACTACTTCCCTATGCCTGACTAGCGTGTGTACACACTTTTGTCAAATCCAACCAGCATATACAACTGTAAATGTTAATTCATTATTTTACAGCTATACCAGACTTCAGTTATACCTAGATCATAACACATAGAGAATAATATATGCCTCCATATTCAGATCATATACATGAGCGAAACCACATAATGATAGTTCATTTAAATGCCTTAATATCGCTATCCATCATTAGATCTAATCCCTCATCATCGGCTAACGTTCATCCTTGGTTCAGATCCAACAATGCACCATAACACAATAACCTCCATACTAGATCTCAAACTTCATCAAATATTCAATACTTCCACACCTTGGCCTAATAATATTCTCCTCCTTTTATAGTTTGAGGACTTTCTCAATACCATGGAGCAAAACCACTTAAGACCAATACCTTGGACCAAATACCTAGGGTCAATAGCTCGGACCAAATACCTTGGACCAAAACCATGGGCCAAAAGCTTAGTTTTCTAACACACACATGCTTTTTCTTGTATGAAAGTGCATGTGCATGTATAAGTGACTTGTATATAGTTAACCTACATGTATACAGAACGTGGTCAAGTTGAAACTACATATAGCTTTCTTTCTTCATTTTGTGTAGTCTGATATGCATTTCTTTGCTCCTAACCTTTTGTGCTTGTGATCTTCCATCTGAGTAAGTTGTCATCAAGGACAACACCTTTATCATAATGCCAACAAAAACCACATGATTTCATACCCCACTAGGGCAAGTCATAGTAGTGACCACTGAAGGTCCAAAAACGAGTTTCCAAGAAATAGAGGTAATCCCTACAGATCCAACTACTCAAATTGTCTTGAATGTAACAAATATCCCTCCTATAGATGTATTTTATAGACCTCTTCATAAAGGTGTTGTAAAAGGATAGAGAAAGAGGAGGAAAACCAAAACTCCTTCAGAACATGAATTTATGGATGTCCTACGAAAGGACACACAAATAAATCTGTCTGAACATTTGACTCGGCTATCTCAATTTTCCAAAGCCTATGCTATAGCAACAATCGAAAAATCAACCAAGGTCTTAGTTTTGAATAAAGAAAAGGATCACCAGATCACATTAATGCTGCGACAGTTAGATGAAGAAAGAGCCAGGGTGAACTGCCAAGCAGAGGGGCAGCTGCGTAAGCTACAACAGGATATGGAAGTACTGAAAATAAGTCATGAAAATGACCTGTCTTCTAAAAACACACAAATCCAGGAGCTAAACAGTGACCTAGCAAAGTATAAGGATATTCCTACTGTAGAGAAATTCATTAATGAACCTTTGACACTGAATACTTTAATGAAAAATTAAAAGCATCTCTTCCTCCAAGATATATCAAATATCATTCCACCTTTGAATACCAGTGAACAATTAACAAACATCATTATTGATCAAAGGATTGAGTTCAATGAACTCAATTCTATGATCTCTAATTATATTGAATGGAAGGATTCAAATGAAGGGAAAAGGTCAAGTCTCTTGAGGATAAATGAAAGAAATTAGGATATTCTATTCACTGATTGGGACTCACAGGTGAAACAAGCCAAACTAGTAATAGCTAGAGCATTGTGTATTTCAAAAAGCATTATTAAAACAATAAATCACATGTTGTACACCTCCAACCTCAGAAAGGAGAGTGATCTAGAAACACTTCTGTTATAGCTCCAAATATCACTCTTAATGTTTATGATGCTGCACTCATGTCCTAGGGAAACCCCTCCTTCTAGACCTGGTCCAAATACTTAAAAAATAGTGTTTTGCTCCCTAAACGTGACATTGCGTTGAGCTAAATGTTGTGTATGTAGGTCTGTGTATACCCAACCCAAATATATGTCCTAAAACACTTTAAAAAAAAAAATCTCCTTAATTTTGGGCAGAGCTCATAGGTTTTACCTATTGATTACTTATTAGTGCCCATGGCCCAACTGTTCCTAATGAATTCCCAACTAAAAAACTACTTTGGGAGAAGTATAAAAAGGCTTGAATGTGAAGGCCTAGGAGAGGAGATAAGAGAGAGAAAAATCACTTTGTTGATATTATCCTTGATCAAGTCTGAAGATCCTTGAGCTTCCAGCACGTCCCCCATTATAGAAAACCCTTGTTTCCTTGAGTTATGATTTCTTTCCATTAGTGAAGATATCCTTGAGTGAATCATGGAAGGATTTTGTTGAAGGCTTGAGATTAGATGAATCTGGAGGATGGTTCCACTTGGAGCTTGTGAAAGGAAGACTCAGGTAAAATAATTCCTTACTGTATTTTAGTTATCTATAATAAAAGAAACATGTGTCTTGTTCCTGATATTAATCTTCTTCATGCTTACGTTATCAATGTTATGATTTACGTATGAATGGTTGTTTCAATTGTATAACTAACAAAATTTCAATATGCTACGAATTTGATTTCCTTATGATGCTTTGTCCATATACTACTATGCTTCCTCGAATTGATTAACTTGCAGGTTGAAGGATTGAAAGGAACTCTGACAGGGTTTGGACCCTGGCTAGATCTACCCAAATGAAGGACCCCCAGGTGCACTTCTCTTTGCGTAGTTTGTTTATATTAGTATCATGGCTATATGGAATGCTTGTTTTTCTTTGTATATAACCCCCACTCTGCTAGGTTATTGACCCAAGACCCTAGGGTACTTTGTCCCTCAAAATAATCGGTGACTTCATTGGGGACAACAGTATTGTTGTTCCTAGTTTGGGTTTATTCAAGCCAATCAGGGCTCAGCTATTTATCTACTTGTTGTGATTGAGTAGTCTGTTCTGGTAGGAACTTGAACTATAAGTTTGATTAGTTTATTTAGAATTTTTTTGGTTTTTTCTTGTGATCTATTATCTATGCATCTTCGCTAGGTTACAGTCACGTATGTACACAAGTTTCACCATATGAGACCGCATATATGCAAGTTTCTATGGACTGAATAGCATATGCATGCATCTGTATATTGACACAGTCATGTATACTCTAAAATTTTCAAGATTTTTCAAATATTTTTGTTTCTAAAGATCTATCTTCTAGTCTGAGTCTTTCCTGAACAGTTACTTTTCTGTTTCAGTATTTATTTTTACAACAAGTTCATGATTCCAAACTCTCTCTAGCTGTGGAAAGTGTTGGTCTTGTTTTTTTTGTTGAAAGCATCATCATTTTTGTTTAAGCACACAAGATTTCTTTCTGGGAATCTTGGATGTTCTAGTCTTCCAGGGTAGAAAGATTGGTCTCAATATTTGTGACAAGCCTTGTTTTGGTGATCTTTTTGTTTGTGTGTCAAAACTGCATCTTTGTGGCCATCTACTTTTCTTGCTTTTTGAAAGTTGTTGCGTGACAATTTTGAGAGTTGTCTTTTCTGATCTCTTGATCGTTGTCATTAAGCTCTTTTTGTTGCTCTTCATGTTGGGTTGTGTTATATTCTTTCCACGACTAACCTACATAGTCCTGGTTTTGGGATCCAGTGGCAAATATCTATGTATATGTGTTTTATATGTCTCTCACATTTTTATTTTTCCTGTGATTTAGAATTCACATGCAGGTAATTTCTATACGGGGTTAAAACCTACATTCGGTATCAGAGCTGTTTTGGCTTCAAGGGGACGCCTTTGTTGCTGAGGGGTTTCACTCAGGCCTGTGGTAGACCCTGTGGGAGATCTGCGAGATCGATTCTGGTGGTGAAAGAAGATGGCGAGCAACGGAAAGATAGAGATTGAGAAGTTCAATGGTAAAAGTTTTGAGTTGTGGAAACTCAAGAAGGAGGATCTGTTGGTGGATAAAGATCAGTGGATCACGGTAGATCCAGGTACTAAACCAACAGGAGTGACCGATGAAGAATGGAAGAAGTTGGATCAGAAAGCAAAGAGCACAATACGATTGTGTGTCTTAGATTCAGTATTGCTAAATGTATCAGGGGAAGCTATGGCGAAGGCTCTGTGGGACAAGTTAGGGACTTTGTACCAATC
>APFE030243577.1:1016-21574 GCA_000404065.3 Pinus taeda
TTTATATATGATGGGTTTATAATATTAGTCCCTTGGATTTAATACTATTCCTTTGGGTTCATAATCCCTTGGGGTCTTAGTATTAAATCCTTCATTTTATTATTCCCTTGGGTTTCTCATATTAATTCCTTGGGTTTATTATTCCCTTAGGTTTATAATATCCATTATGGTAAACCATTGTCAATCATAGCCAACCATGGTCAATCATGCTTGAATGTCACAATGTGACAAGGATTGTCTCACCATGAAAATAAATAATAATCCCTTGGGTTTATTATATCAACCCCTTGGGGGTTTTTTATTCCATTGGTTTTATATTATTAGTCTATTTTGTTTAATAGTATTCCGTTTGGATCATAATCCCTTGGGGTTTAGTATTAATCCCTTGGGTTTACAATATCAATTTGTTAGGTTTATTGTTCATGAGTCAAACACAATTTATTATGATGTCGACTATGGTCGAACATGGAATTGTGATAAGGATTGTCTCAACTAACCAACCATATGATAAAGTTATGAAACTTCATATATTGAATTTCTCAAAATCGAAAATAAATAAAAATGATTAAACACTATAACAATTTTATTTTTTTTCCTTAACAGAATTCTAATAAGAAATAGAAATTTGCCGTCCATGAAAAAAATAAATGTGCCCTCTGTAAACAATGCCTATACACATTTTTGTATACATAAAATTTACATGAGTTTGATGGGTGAATTTAAAAACGATGAAGTTATCGAGATGGGTGGTGATCTTATTAAGTATGCGTTTATTATAATTTTTAAAATAGAATTATAATTTTTATTTTTAAAACGTATTATAAAGTAATTGTGTTGGTGCTGACGTCTCATAGACGACGTTGGGAGGTAACCTCATCTATCATTAAAATAATATTTAGTGTCCATCCAACTAACCAACCATGCAGACATAAAATTTCACGTGTTGGTTTAGTGACTTCCAAAATTGCTGACCATATGAAGGCGACTTAGGTTGTGACTTTATCAATTTAAAATAATTTGTCACTGATGCTTGCTGATTAAATTTATATTATGATTTTTTAAATGAATATTTTTAAGTAATTCCAATTTCGAAATATCGTCGAATTTGAAAGTTTTTTTTTCCCAGAAAGAAAAGAGCATTATATAAATATTATATCTGTCATCAAGGGACATTACAGACATTTTGACTGCATTTTACAGGCAAATTACGAAGATTAATTTAGTTCTTAAATTTTGTCTAGGAATTTAATTTAAAATTAAACTTTTCAGCTCAATTGAATTAATTTAAATAGACAATGAAAAACTATCATCCGTGACTTTACAGATGCATTCATCTCGCCGGTAGGTGGTTCCAAAACACGTGTTTTCTGATCCGCTCAGACCACCGGCTCAACTTTCATATTATATTCTAAATTTTCTCTCAATTTCTTCCTACACCCGACTATGGGTTGCCTATATAACAAACGAATGGCGGGCAGTATGCAACCAAGCCTGAGGGTTCATCTTTGCTTCAACCCAGAGCGGCCTGTGTCATCTCAGAATCTGCGCAAACCCTCCCTCCATCCAAGAGGCTTACACTGCATATTGACCTGCGATCTACCAACTCTGTCTGGAATGGCACCAGAACATTCGATTTTGTAAGCTTCAGGAGTATCAATTTCTTCATTTGAATTTTTCCAAGTTTCTAATTTTTTTAGAAAGCCATTAGTTTTGATTCGGTTATCATTTTGGAGAGTAGATTTGAGAATATTTCAAAATTTGATATACAAAAGTGATGATATTAAACATGTGAATCAAATTCTAAAATATTCCAATCAAATTAAATTCAAGCTGGTGACTAGTTTTTTCTTTTGGGTTTTCTAAAATTGATTTTAGATATATTTAGTCTACTTAAAGATCATATGCATTCATAATTTTGTCAGAATTTTATTGCTTCCTCTTTGTAGCAGGATTTGATTTTCTTTTAGGAAATAATCATTCTTTAATACTGAAATTTCCCTGTGGGCATATAGTACTCATAAGCCTTTAGAAGATATTAAAAGGGATCTGAGCAAAGGGACAACAAGTGTGCAAGTTACAGCACTGGATGGCCTGGTGAGCGTCAACTCGTTGTTCACAGTTGCAGTGTTCGTTGGGCTGTCATTGGCAACTCCTGGGCAGAAGAGTTTGGAACACAGTGGCGGTTGTGATGCAGGGGAGAACATTCTTAAGAACCTTCTGGTATTTGAGGTGGTATCATTCAGTTCGTTTCTGTTCTCCAGCTTGGTTGCACAGGGCTTGAAATTAGCAATCAACATAGACAACAGCAAGAATCCTAACGAGGCCACTAAGGGTCATATCAACAACATGCTTCTGAGGATTGGCATGCTTGCCTCGGCACTTGGGTCTATTGTTGGATGTGTATTCTTGATGTTGTCAATGGTGCACGTGATACAGATCAGGTTGGGCCTTCTGTCCTGTGGAGTAATCTCCACAGTGAAGGCAACTGTATGTTTGATTTCTCTAGTTTCAACAGCCTTGCTTGTCTACGTATCTATAGTCATTTATGCTTTCACTCATTAGTTCCGTACTGCAATTTCAGTGATAAGTCAGATTTTCAGTGATAAGTCAGATTTTAATGAGATGTAATATATTTAGTTGTATTCTATACAAACTGTTTTTTTCTGGAAAATTGTATAAATTATGATAAGATTTTGATTAAATTTGGCAGACATTTTTCTAAATCCAAATTATAGTTGTCAAATTTTAAAATTATAGGTAATTATAGGTTTCTTTAATAATGTTGAATATTTTACTACTGTAAAAAATATGTTTCAAACACAACTACTACAAGATTTTTTGAAAAATTTTGACCCGTCAATTCCTCTGCCTCGGTATCCTCCTTCTTCATATATTTATATTTATAGCAGTTATATTGTAGAAAGATAATTTTCGTTAAATACTATAATTATGAAAATTGCTATTATTTAATTAAAAAAATCTCACTTTAAACCACTCCAAAACTTACATAGTCCTACTTGAAATTAGATTCATTGGATTTAGGTGGTTTATTGTAATGTATTCATAGACTGCACCCCAAGTGTGTGTAACAGGGTTTGAAGCTTTTCAGTTTTTGTGTGTAGCTCAAATATGGAATTGCATTTGAATTTCAAGATCAAACAACAAGCTATGATACCTAACAGGGGCTTTAAGTTTTGTATTTTAATCAAATTCGGCTGTATTAGTCAAACCAATTCGGAAATTCGTGAAGATTATTAGGTTAGCTGATTTATTCGTTGATAATTTTGAAAAGGAAATCTATATGTTAATATAAGTAGGATGTATATCTTCTGCATTTAAGTTTCTATAATTCATAATAAATTAGGCAAATTTTTTGGTAAAATGATTCATAATAAATTAGGCATTTTTTTTTGGTAAAAATCATATAAGAACAATATTTGGCCGGCATATTAGTTGATCATATTGTAGGATTTTTTTTCATTAAATTTTACACTATAATTTTCCCAAATTATCCCATATCAAAATAACATTTGGATTCGTATTCCAATCCGAATTTCGTAACTAACTATGGTCACTATTACTCATCAGTATTTGCTTTTTTAATGGAAGAGTTCATTCAAATTTACAATAAATTGATAAGAAACTCAACCTCAGTAGCCACTTTTACGCAAACATCTACCTAATGTAAACAAGGACAATAGGAGTCCGCTTTCGCCTAATTATGCCGAAGGCTCCGGCATATTTTAAGGGATGAATTTTGCTAAATACCTCTAACGTTAAATACCGCTCAACCAATACCACCAATTACTTAGCTGTTCACCTGTCCCCAACGACCTTTTCTTTCATTCGACTTACCTGCCAGTATTCAACCTCCCGTGTCGTCGGCGTGAGAAAAGGATTTGTAAAACTTCAAACCATGAATTAAACCCGGCCTTCTGCGTGAAAAAATGAGACCACTGTTTCTGGACTGTAGGTCTTTCTCGAGAGAATTCTAATGAAATGAAATTTACTCAAAATATGTTGGAAATGAAATACGACTAAATAAAACCCAAATTCTCGCAGCGCTGGTAGCGGTGGAATGCCGGGAACTTTAGCCGACAATAAAAGAAACGGGAACTTTTAGCCGACAATAAATAAAAACCACTCTCCAACCTATACTATTCCTTGTCAGATATTTAAAACCTAAGAAGTAAATTTTATTATTGTATATAATTATAATATAGATGAATTTGTGGAGACTGCTAAATTGCCGATCGCCTTGTATTATGTTAACCACATCAATTCCCCTCGATCAACCCAAAAAAATAACAAAACTGGAATAAATAAAATATATAAATTAAAAATTAAACATAAAATAAAATGGTTTTTATTGATTTGTTTATCACTCAATCATATATATCCTAAATTAGTGGTGGTGAGTAAGGTATAAATTTCATGGTTACATCAAGAAATACTGGAATAAATAAAATATATAATTTAAAAATTAAACATAAAATAAAATGGTTTTTATTGATTTGTTTATCACTCAATCATATATATCCTAAATTAGTGGTGGTGAGTAAGGTATAAATTTCATGGTTACATCAAGAATTGGAAATATTTTTATGCTGTTTTTTTAAATTATTTTTCACATTCACTTTTTACGTATGGATTAAAATGCACTATATGTTTTTTTGTTTTGGCACTATATGTTTTTTTGTTTTCACTATAATTCTTTTGGCATTACAAATTTTGTGTTTTCTTTTGATTTGATTTTTTTTTTTAATTATGGTTGTACTATATAATATATGTATGCTTAGATTATTTAAAAGATTTCAAATAAGTTGCTTTTTATTATAGAAAGTTTTTTAACTGATGAATTGTGAGCAGCTAACTTTTCTGAAATTTTTTTACTTGAAAAAAGTTATTTTAATTAATTTAAATAATAATAAAAGTAAAAAAAAAAACTCTTTTTATCCAATAATCATTTTTATTTATTATTATTCATTTATAATTTTTTAAATATACAATTATTAATTTTTTTTATGAAAAATGACCTTGGAAATAAAATAAAATTCAATAGGCCTCATACTATGATTTTAAAAATATTATTTTTTGTAACACATATTACAAACACCCAAATATTAACATAAAAAAATCTATCTTATTAAATTATTTATTATAATTTTAAATATTGCCATCACTTAATTTATGAATAAATGCCACTTAAAAAATAAATAAACATTCAAATTAAACGCATTTATTATTGATTTTAAGAATATTTAACACATATTACTTCTTTGGCTATTATTTGCAGACAACGGCCTATTCTTCACATTCACCGCGAGATGCATGCAGTTATTGACAGACAAAGATTCATGGTATGCAATTTCCGGGTACTGGCTAAACCATTGCGTATGTCCGGTGGAGATAACAAATATTAACCTAAAAAAACACTCACTCACCATGCATTTACAGGTATCAAACTTTGGTGAATTCCTTCACTTGTGGTCGCGCTGGGCTCGGATGCTTCCTCCTTAGTCATGGTTGCCGCTTTCTTATTTCCAGGGTGGTCTTGTTTCCAAACCTTATGATGGTCTGGCTTTCTCGAATGTTTTTGTGAATAAGGTGGCTATGCTTGTAATCTCTCCACTAGATGATATCCTAGCTTTTCTAGGTGGAAGTGTGTATTTAGCCCGAGGCTGCAAACCCACCATAGTTTGTATTTGATACTTTGATTAAAAATGGGTTTTGGCTACTCAACACACTGAGTTGTTTCAAATTCTCCATGGTATAAGCACATGTAGTTCTAGCCCTGTTGAGGAATTGATTTTAATTTATTTTTGAAAAGTCTGTAATTTTGATTTGAAAACATTTCGAGGGTTTGGATACATTGATGATATATACACTTAACTTCCCAAGGTTTAGAGCTTTTTTAATTTTTGTTTGGCTTCGGATATTGAAGTTTGTCATTTCGTTTTTAATGGAATCTACAGAGCAATATGGATTTTCATTTTCAATGGAATCTATAGAGCTTGAATATGGATTTACTATTTCCATTTGATTAAGTTATGAATATATTTATGGACTATATTAACTCATGTTTCTTTTTAGAATTGACTGAGTATTACTTCGAGCCCTTGCATTTGATAATGAGCTTTCTTTCTTGTAGTTAATAAATTTAGAAGAGCTAGTTGTATTCTTAACATTTGAAAGTTTCCATATATGCTATTTTATTTCTCCGTTTTGTGACTGTGATGAAAGAATTATGCTAGTTTGTTACTTAAGATTGTCACATGTTTTACAAGGTGTACTGCATACAGTAGGCTCCTACATGTGTATAATATTAGCATTGCTCCGTCTCAGCATTTAAGCTACTCTCGGTTGAACATACTAAACATATTGAACCTATTGTTAACGGTTCTCTGTCTAAATATTTGTAGATAATTTCTTTTTGTTTCTTTGCGTAATAGGAACAATTTTTTATTTTAAATATAGCTTAATTATCTATTTTTCTAGATTCAGAACAATAGTATATCTCTAGTTAGATATGTAGGCTACTTCTTACTAGATTAAAATATAAAACAGACAGTTTTTTGTTTAACTAGCAGAGCATAATCCTTGTTTTTATCCATAAATCTCTATGGAATCATTTTTTTAATGATTAATAAGTCAAGAGTTTGATTACTTATTTGTTCACTGTCTTGTAGTTATGTAGTTTTTTTTTTTTTCACGAAGGTATCACCACCCAGTTGTGAGTCTGGAAATTACGTCCAAACTCTCCCCCGAGCTCTTCCTCCTCCTAACAGTAAAATGAGTCTACTGTAGTGAGGTATCTTGGGCATCAAGACTCACAGTCCAGCCTCAAGTCACATACCTTTCAAACTATACTTAAAGTTTTCCCACTGGTTTATTCCACCCAACTCAAGGAACTTTGGGTAGCATTGCCCTGCTCCATTCACCCCTTTGATATTATTTTTCTTTATATCTTCTCTAGCCCCCTAGGCCTTCCTTGAACTCCTCTTTTGGGGAGATAGATGGTTAACCACCTTCAACTGTCTCAGGAAGTTAACAACTCTTTCTTTCAGTTCTTGTCAAAATACTCGAACTCTTAAGTATTCATTAATCAAATAGTAAAATATGTTCTGGCCTTCGAGCCATAGTTATTTAATATTCAATGTCAACAAAGTAAAAAGATAAAGTAATAAGTAAAACATGGTAGCCAAAATAAATGTCTATGCAATGTGGGGTGTTACATCTTCCCCCCTTATGAGGAACATCGTCCTTGGTGTTCTTCTTGATTTACGAAAATAGCACCAAATAACATTTCCACATAAACTCCTCTTCCTCACAGCGACCGTTTTCTAAGCCAAAGTGCTTACATTGCACTTTAACTTGGGTGATGGCTCATTTCCGCAAGGTGGTTTCTCTTTGATTGAGAATACGAAGAGTTTTTGCCAGAAACTCTCCTTTTAGTTCGACCTGCACATTTTACAACCTGCTGCTAGAAACTTTTCAAAACAACAAATTATACATTATTTATTCTATTAACTTATTACTTGTAAATTTTCCCAGTAAATTATATGTTGAAAGTTGTACACATATTTTTTCAACAAGGAGACATGGAAAACTTTGTGGATCTGGATATGGCTTGGTAACATGAGTTTGTACGCTACAGGTCCAATTCGTTCCAAGACTTGAAAAGGTCCATAGTACCGGGGTGCTAACTTAGCACAACCTCTACATTGCAAAGTGGTTTTTCGAGGCTTTACTCTCAAGTAAACATGATCCCCTACCTAGAATTATTTATATGATCTTGTTTTATCTGCATAAACCTTTTGATTATCCTAGGTAGCTTTTAGATTTTGACAGATTTTCTTAATTGTCTCTTCCATCCCCGCTAACATGTCAGGATCCAATGTTAGTCTATTGACATGACTATTCCAATCTATGGGCACCTTGCACTTTCTTCCATACAACACCTCAAAGGGGCTTATTCCCAATGACTCGTGGTATCTGTTATTATAAGAAAACTCCACTAAATGGAGGTAATCTTCCCACTTATGCGGTTGTCGCATCACAAGAATTCTTAACATATCCTTCAGAATTTGACTCACTCATTCTGTCTGACCATCTGTTTATGGATGATGAGCACTACTAAATTGAATTTGGGTACCCAATCCAGAAAAGAGTGTTTTCAAGAAAGTGGATGTAAATTTTACATCCCTATTAGAAATTACCAGCTTGGGTATTCTGTGCAATCGGAAAATTTCCCTCATAAATATTTCTGCAATTTCAACAGTTTTGTAAGTGGATTTTAATGGTATGAAATGCGCGGTTTTACTTATCTTTTCAACCACCACCATAATTGAGTTGTGTTGCTTCTTGGTGCGAGGTAAACTAGTGATGAAGTAAAGAGTAATTGTCTCCCATTTCCACTGAGGAATGGGCAATGGTTACAGTAGTTCGGCGAGGTGTTGATGCTACGCCTTCACCAACTGACACTCCAATCATTTAGATAGGTACTTGTTGATATCTTTTCGTAAACCTAGCCAGAAATAACCTTTCCTAATGGGAGAAAGTAGTTTCTAGTACCCTTGGTGGGCACAATAAGATTTTCTATGAAATTCATCCAACATCAATTGTTTGATAGAATTTTGAATAAGAACATATATTCGGTTTCTAAAAGTTAGCAGTTTATCTAGATTTATACCATATTCAGATTGTGCACCCTTCTTTTAAGCTTCAAATGCTTGCTGCCAAAGGAACACATACTCTGGGTCCTTAAGGGATGCTTCCTTAATTATATCGGGGAGGTTTGATCGTACCTCGCTAAATTTCACGTCATAAATACAATGTAATTTTCTGCTTAATGGGTTGGCTACTTGATTTTCCTTTCCCTGAAGGTGCTTCATTTCAAATTCAAATTTGCTAAAAAATGTTGTCCATCTAGCCTGCCCAGTATTTAAGCTAGATTGGTTAAAGAAATTTGTAAGACTACTATGATATGTTAATAATATAAATTTCTTTCCTAATAAGTAGTTATGCCGCATTTTAAGGGCATGCACTACTGTCGTTAATTCAATATCATAGGGAGAATATCATTTCCCATATTTTTTAAGTTTGTGATATTTATAAGCTGTAACTTTCCCTTCTTGCTTCAATACTCCGCCATCACCTTCCTTGCATCTGTGCAAAGCACGAAAGATTTCTTTGGGTCTGCTACTTTTAGTACTGGTGTAGTAGTAAGTAGTTGTTTTAATCGTTCAAAGCTTTACTGGCATTCAATTGTCCATCGAAAAGTTTGCCCCTTTATATAGAATGAGGCCATATGAAAGGTGATTTTTTAGAATCCTTTAATGAACCGATGGTAGTAACCAGCTAAGTCAAATCATGATATCAACAACATTCTTTGGGGTGGCCCATTCCATAATAGTTTTAATCTTTTCTAGATCCACCGCTATACCCTCTGCTGATATGACATGACCCAGATATTGTATCTGGCTTTTGAAGAAGTCAAACTTACTATACTTAGCGTATAATTGATTTTCCTATAGATTCTGCAACACTATTCTCAAATGCTTTTCATGCTCCACCTGATTCTTAGAGTAAATTAATATGTCGTGAATAAAAAATAGCACAAACTTATTTAAATATGGCTGGAAAATATCATTCATCAGACTCATAAAAGTATTTGGGCAAATTGGTAAGGCCAAAAGGTAATGCCGCAAACTCATAATGACCATAACATGTTCGAAACGCAGTTTTACAAATATCTTCTTCTTTTATCCTTATTTTGTAGTAGCCGGACCTTAGATCAATTTTTTAGAACACGCTGCTCCCTGCACTTGATCAAATAAATCGTAAATACATGGTAAAGGGTATTTATTTTTGATATTCAGTTTATTCAATTGATGATAATCAATGCATAGCCTCAAGGTTCCATACTTGTTTTGTATGAATAGTAAAGGGGCTCCCCAGGGGGACACACTGGGGTGAATGTAACCTTTATCCAGGAGTTCCTGGAGATGCATTTTGAGTTATGTTAACTCAAGTATGATCGTGTGATAATGACTTCTAAAAATAGGAGCCGCATCAGGGACTAATTCAATCGTGAAATCAATATCACATTTAGGTGGTAATCTAGGAATGGATTCAACAAACACATCAACAAAATCATGAATGACACGAATATTTTCTAAGGAGGTGATTTTACTCTTGGAATTTGTGTATCCTATTTGGACATAATAAATGTGACAATCCTACCTAATGCATTTTCCTAATTGGCTAGCAGTAATAGGACACAACTTAATATTTTTCTTGATTCCTTGCATTTCCTTTCTCTGCCCCAACTCAGTAAGGTAACTAACATATTTTTCCTTGCAATCAACTAAGCACCAACATGCTTCCAACCAATCCATCCCTATCAGTACATCGTATGAACCTAAAGGGAATATATTTAGATCAACATAAATTGGTTGTCCTGAAATAATTACAGTACAACACTCTGTTTTTGCAGTTACCCTTCTCTTTGCCCCTGAGGCTAATTGAACTAACCAAGGTTTTTGAAACTTTCTACTTTGCAGTTGGCATCTCTCTACAACCTTAGGATTAACATAGCTTAGGCTATTGCCTAGATCAAACAAAACAAAGACAGGTTGATTAACGATCATACCTTCACACTCAATCATGGTGAGATGGTACTTTGCTTGATGGTCGTCAAGTGCAGCATTAATTCTAGTCATACTCCTTTCCACCTCCCCAACCATTGAAGCTTCTCGCATGTTTGAAAGGTTTTATTTTATGGCCCTATGCAGACAATTTTTGTAATAATGGGGTTCTCCACATCCCTCGTATTGTAGCTGTTGTTCTATTGTTGATAATTAACAAGTTTATTAATCCTATCTCAATGTCTATTTTCAGTGGATGCTGGGACCTTTGAAAAATTTCTTGCTAGAAATTTATTGAAGGGTCTTTATTGTACATTCCTTCCATTAGTATCTTTGGTTTGTCTATTTGGTGGTAAATTTATCCCCCTCCATCACAATCCTCCTTTAGATCCCTCAATATTTTGTTTCATTTGCTGATAAAAGGTATGGGCCTTTTGCACCACATCATCCATTGTCCTTGGGTAATCAAATTCCATCTTTTCCTTCATAAAGTTGGGTAGGCTACTAATAAAATGTTCAATCTCGGCCTTTTCTTCCTGCATATATGATACATGCCATAATAGGGAGGTAAATCATTTCACATATTCATCCATGCTCAAGGCTCCGACCCTTAAATTATGGAACTCCTTTCCTTTTTCATCATAATAATGCTCAGTTAAATATTTATCCTTAAAATGCTTTTGAAATTGTTTCCATGTAACTTGCTCTTCGTCATTTTTTCTCACAATTTTGACTTCCTCCCACCAAAGGGTGGCCTCACCCCTTAATTGATAAACTCCCAGTCGTGCCTTAAGTTTATCAGTGTAGCCACAAATATGAAAGTATTTACTCATGTCAATTAACCATGGTTCCATTGCTTCTTTACAATCTCCTTCAAAGATTGATGGTTATATCTTTTTGAATTCCCCTTATAATTCCAATTTTTGTCTTTTTGTTTTTCACTGGTCGAAAACATTATCATAAATTCCTTCTTCATCTTCCTCATGTCTTTCTCTAGACTCCCCATTATCTTCCTCGTGATGGATTGTCATGGTTTTCTCCTCATTACCAGCACTCGGATCTGGTCCTCGTTGATTCTGTTAGTTGGAAAAACTTTTAAGGATTCTCTCTTGCTCTTGCCACAACCGTTCATTATTTGTCCTCAAGTTTATCATCTTAGCATGTAAATGTTGAACATTTTTTAGTAGGGTTGCATTGGCTTGTCATCAATGTCGAGATTCCTCTCCCAATTGTATCCATATGTCAAGGTTGGCCCCTACATAAGTTGCCACTGACTGGTTCGATGGTCTGGGACCCCTCTGCATTTTGCTCCTTCATGTTGATCTTTGTGTTCACATTCACAATTCCTTAGTTTTTAATATATATATATATATATATATATATATATATTATATATATATATATATATATATATAAGTCTTAGTTTGTGAACTCGAGGCTCTAAAACCATTTGTAACACATTTTACAACAACAAATATTAACCTTAAAAAATATTTACAAATACTAAATCTTTACCATGCGGTAAGATATATCAACTTACAATATGACAGTGGTTAACACTCCTACCATGTGATGATATGTATCAACCTTTAAATATATTTCGTATATGCGTCGAAGTTATAACTAGACCTGACATGCTCCCTACCTTAGCTTTAATGTCATTTTTAAGGGAAGTAAAGTCGATAGTACAACACATGACACATGATGCTCATAAATTTAATGTTACGGTGTCCAACACCAGAAGGACTTGGTAGCTCGGGACACCTGGCTTAGCTTGCTCTCTTTGATATGGGTTTGGCAATCCGACAGTCCTCAGTGTGTCGGGTTTAATGTCGTAACCACTCCCTCAGCATCCCACTACAAGTGGTTTCATTTGGGTTGTGTTTTTTCTCCGATTCTTTGCTCTGCAATTGGACTAAGCCTTTACAGCAACAAGGAGGGTTTTAGTTTTCCCATACTTGTTTCAATGGAGAGCGGTCTCAAACATTATCCTGCAGGTACCCTACAACGTTTCCTTCCTTCATTTGGATACATGCTTCTAGATTTCATCTCTATTTTGAAAGTGCCCAGAAATACTTCTTTGCTCATCCTATCCACTGTGTAGGGAGCGCATGTTTCTGCTTGCTTACCTGTCCAGATAAATATGAATCTGGAGGTTATTGGGCTCGAGTAGCTAATATTAGTTATGACAGGGTTTTCTTTTGGGTTATTCCATCTCCCCCGATTTGAGCAGTTATTAACTTGATACATGGGTTTCTGGCACAGACGACCTTCGACATTCCAGTACTAAATTGTCTCAGGTATCTCGCAGATCCTCTGAATGCTAATGTAAGTTTAACGTTAAGGGTTTTTACTTTAAACTCACTCTCTCTGCATCTATAGGTATCAAACTTTGACGAAGTCCTTCACTTGTGATCGTGCTAGGCTTGGATGCTTCGTCCTTACTCATGGTTTCCGCTTTCTTATTTCTAGGTTGGTATTATTTCCAAACCCTACGACAGTCTGTCTTTCTCGAATGCTTTTTTGAATATGTTTGTTATGCTTGTAATCTCTCCACTGGATGATATCCTAACTTTTCTAAGTGGAAGTGTATATTTAGGCAGACGCTACAAGCTAGCCATATTTTGTATTTTATACTTTTCTTAAAAAGGGGTTTTGGGTACTCGCTAAACTGAGTTTTTCCAAATTCTCCATGGTATAAACATATGTAGTTTTGGCCCTACCGAGGGTTTGATTTTAATTTATTTTCAAAATGTCGGTAATTTTGATTTGAAAACATTTCGAGCGTTCGAATACAATGATAATATATACACTTAACTTCGAATGGTTTAGAGCTCTTTTAATTTTTGTTTGGATTCGTATATCGAAGCTTGCCATTTCGTTTTCAATGGACTCTACAGAGCCTGAATATGGATTTACTATTTATTTTTTATTAAGTTATGAATATATTTATGGTCTTTGTTCACTTGTGTTTCTTTCTGGAATCGACTGAGTATTACTTCGAGCCCTTGCATTTGATAATGAGCTTTCTTTCTGTAGTTAATAAATTTAGAAGAACTAACTCTGTTCTTAACATTTGACAGTTTCCATATATTTGGTTATATTTCTTCGTTTTGTGGCTGTTAGGAAAGAATTATGCTAGTTTGTTACTTAAGATTGTCACATGTACTGCATACAGTAGGCATGTGAATGTGTATAATAATAGCATTGCTTCGTCTCAGTATTTAAGCTACTCTTGGTTGAACATATTGTTAACGGTTCTCTATCTAAATATTTGTAGATAACTGCTTTCTGTTTCTTTGGGTAATAGGAAGACTTCTCTATTTTAAATATAGCTTAATTCTATGTTTAAATACATAAATTATTCTATATTCAGACAAATAATATATCTTTGGTTAGATATGTAGGCTACTTCTTACTAGCTTAGAATATAAAACATGTAGTTTTCGGTTTAATTATCCGAGCACAATCCTGGTTTTTATCCATCAATCACTATGGAATCATTTTCTTTAATTATTACTAAGTCAAGAGTTTGATTACTTATCTGTTCACTACCTTGTAGTTTTGTAGTTCTTTTTGTTTTTTAGGAATGTCTCACCACCCAACCATGAGTCTCGCAATTATGTCCAGACTCTCCCCCGAGCTCTTCCTCCTCCTAACAGTAAAATGATTTTGTTATAGTTAGGTATCTTGGGCATCAGGACTCATACTCTATCCTCAAGTCACATACCTCTCAGAATGTACTCAAGGTTTTCCCACTAGTTTATTCCAGCCAACTTAAGGAACTATGCATATCATTGCCCTACTCCCTTCACCCATTTGATATTCGTTTTCTTTTTTGTCTTCTATAGCCCCCTAGGCCTTCCTTGAACTCCTCTTTTGAGGAGACAAATGACTAACCACTTTTATGTGTGTCAGGAAGTTAACAATTGTTTCTTTCAATTTTTCTCAAAATACTTTAACACTTAATTATTCTTTAATCAAATAGTAAAATATGTTCTGGCCTTCTAGCCATAGTTCTTTAATATTTCATTTCAACAAAGTAAAAAGATAAAGTAAGAAGGAAAATATGGTAGCCAAAATAAATTTCTATGCAATGTGGGGTGTTAGAAGCATACTTTTACTCTTAAGAAACCATTAAATTATTCTAAATAAAGATGATTTAAAACAAATAAAAAAATTAATTTATGGGTAGAATATTTTAGGGTTAAGTAATGAGATGAATATGAATAGAGAGGGAAATTATTTTTATAAATTAAAAAAAAAAAATATTATTTAGTTTTGATTATTGAATAGTTATCTTATCTTATTATAATATTTACTATGATTATAAAAGCATACTTTTGGTTTTAAGCAACCAATAGAATTTTATGAATGAACCTGACTTTAGAAATAAATAAATTCAAATTAACTCACAAGTACTCATATCTCTCCTCTCATCCGCTTTCTATACAACTTTCCCATTAAACAAATTGGTAGATTCATAGTCATGAACGACCTGCATATGTTAGATAAAATTCATTAATATCAATTCTAATCAAAATAATTGAATCTTTGAGAAAATAAAACTATCTTACATAAAATCTAAACTAGTTGAAAATATTAAAACTTACATATTTTGCATCAACTGGGTATGTTTTGCTAGATTGATATATAGAAATGGATTACACTAATCTTACATTCCATAATGGATTCCCTCAAGCCCTTAAATAGGTTGCATCATAACAAATACCATGGGAAAAACCATGGGTTGTCAAAACTTGAAGCTTAAAAAGTATCAATATTATATTATTAATTATATTTTGTTATTTTATTTTATGTGCCAAAATGTTTACATAACATAATAAGGCATTTACAACATCTCTTCCACACTGGCTGGAGAGCTCTTGGTATAATAATTAGCTATATAAAAAATCAAATTCCCCGTTATTAATTATGAAACAATTATTATTAAAAATAGTGCTATTTTAAAGAAAATAAAAATTAATATATTATATATATATTTATATTTATATAATATTATATATATATATATATATATATATATAATATAATATATAAGTACCTTTGAAAAAATTAATTAAATGTCATTAATTGTAAATTTTAAAAATCCTAATAAATGAGGGTTCAAAACCATTGATAATGAGTATTTAGTTAAAAAAATAAGTATTTAATTTTTAAACTTATCATAATGTATTAAATTTTAATTGAAAAATTCACTATAAAACCTAATTATAGAATATTTTTTTAAACTAACTTAATCCATAAAGAAATTTATACTTACTTTATATTGTGATAATAATAATAACAAAAGCCACCTCGTGGCACAAATTAGCTTTCCTAAATCTATTGGTTGAACATAGAATTCTTATAAAAAAAAATCTTGAGCTTAATCAAACTTAAATCACATTACTATTATCTAAGCTCATCTTTTAACATTTCTTCACACAAAAGACTTTTGAAGACCAATTCATTCTAGTACTAGCAAATCGATACCATTATGTCATACAAACTCGTTTGAGGACCAATACATTCTAGTACTAACAAATCGATACCATTATGTCATAAAAACATGGCAAGAATCTTGTGATTAGTGCATATTTAGTTTTGAAGGGCTTCATAAAACTTCACTTCCATGAAAATTCAAAAAACGGGTATGCATAATTGGAGGAAATACCATATAACTCAATCAACTCTACCACTGCAAATGACATTTAATTTTTTTTCTTACTTCAGACATTTGTACAAAGGCCTTTGGCTAGCATCAACTTATCAAGTATGGTTTTGGATCGTTAGACTTTTATTGACTATTATCAAACGGCTTGGCACTTGACTAAGATTCAGTCAAACTTATTTTAACACACCTTATATGAAACCCTCTCAATAGAAAACACTGCGAAAACCCAACTTATCCTTTTATCAATAAATTAATTTCGTAAAATAAATTTATATTATATACTCTTTATAAAATATCAATATAAAATCATATATATATATATATAAATTATCTCTATTAAATTAAACATTATAATTATTCCATTCATATTAAATAAAACACCATAACCATAATACATATATAAAACTTCAAACTCTAAAAATATGGCCACCTAGGCATTATGTGGAGAGGCATAGTAATGGCCGCATTACAAAATCTATGACCATATATTGTTTTTTGGGCAAGAAAAAGATACCCACGTGGTAGAGACGGGACTTCAAGTTCAACTCTACTACAGTAACTTTACTTTTATTAATTTTATATTTTTAACGTATTGGTTATTAATTTTTTTATTAATTTTATACACTCTAGTCAGAAACTGTCATACTCCCGAAAATAATTTTTTTTCGATTAAATGCATTTATGTCCTATGCATAAAGCAATGTTGTTAGTCACGGTGTATGTGTACATAATCTCATGCTATTATTTCACATAGCGTGTATTACATTTGATTTATGCAAAATCTAAAACAAATTAAATTGTTTTTATCCACGCGTACAAGGGTCCATTTACCAATGAAGATGGCAACTTTCGGCATTTACTTCGGACTATGGGCAGGTTAGATATACACCGTCGATTGGGGTATGGGGAGACGAGTCATCGCTCCATGATCGTCGACTCCATCATCTCAATGTTGATAGATTTGGAATGTTGTATTAATGCCTGCACAACCACTGTACGTGGCATGTGTAGCTCTTCGCAGCACTGCGTTTGCCTCGTGATCCCTATTCAATCGACGAAATTGGAGTCGGCTTGGCAATCAAACGACGATGGATGGCTCGAGCCTATTCACATCACTTGGTCCCTTTTCGGAAGTTCATTTCTCCGCCATTTTCCTGCTCTGTCATTGTGTTGTCACTCTCATTCATGGGCCTATTCACTCGGCGTCCAGACTTCTGTAAGTCACCCGAAGGTGCTTAGAATGCTACAGCTTGAACCATGCACCCAAATCTGGCTACAGGTAAGCTGTCATGGTTTCCTCCTTACGAAGCAACAATTGAACCTGTTTAAACCACCCATAATTTTTGTTTTCATTCGTTTTGTATTGAGTAGGAACTTATTACACATCTACTAGCTAATACCCCTCTTTCTGTGCAGGGTCCTCATGTCTCCACCTTCAAACCTAGCTTCGAATGCAGACTCAGTTCTACAAAGATGGTTTTGGTGCTCAAATACTCCGGGTATGAGATTTCTCCAAGTCTGGTTAAAGTATTTAATCGTTTTTCCCCTTTTACTCAGGAAAAAGTTGAGCGAGGGTTCTTACCCTGAAATGGTTTCCAGTTTATGCATATGTTAAGTTGGGTTCTCAGACGAATTGTCTTGCAGAGGGATTCGGCCATATCGACACACTTTTTTCACTTCCAGACTTCACGCCTCCTGGGTAGCTCAGATTTGTCTTTATGTTTTATCAATTTATTGGGTCCCTTTGGTAGAGATTGATATAGGGAATTATTGGGACTGAGCCCTCTGATGGCTCCTCCGTTTTTGTTTTGTTGTTGGTCTTTGTATTATTGTCCAGTTTTAATTTAAGTGTAAGACCTCGGTTCTGTTAGTAATATTCGGCCTAGTGAAGCATTCCGAGAGCCGAACCCTTACGGCGTCTAATCAGGCCTGCCTCTGAGACTCATGCATTGTGTATACATCACACAGACCTATTGTAATATCTTACCTGTAATACAATGTGTTTTCTTTGAATTTCCCTATTGGTATCGAATGTTATGATGATGCACTCAGTTTATTGAATTTGTTTTTCAGTTATAATGAACATTGGGGACATCCCCACCTGGTAAATGTATCTGTGTAAATATGTTTTCTTTTCCTCTATGTAACATTATATATATATATATTATAGCTTTCGTCACAATGATTCAATTCCATTGAACCACAAGTTCCATGTAGAGTGTCATTACTTATGTAGTTACAACTTCCGCGTCTCTTTTATTTGTCTACCTTTCTCACTCTTCCATGAGTGTTGTTTCTCGATTCACTCTTTAATTTGCAACCTCCGGCCACACAGTTTAGCGTATATACTATTAACTTGTGGAAACCATTCAGCATTCTGCCACAGTTGTTGTTTTTTTTTTATTATACAAATGTTCAGTAAAGTCAACTGACTTACTTGGATATTCTTGGGCGATGACGACAGGGTATTCTTGATGTAATCTAGTAAATGTATGGCTACTAAGCATATTTAAATTCGGCTTTAATAACGGTTTCTCCTGTAATAAACTAACAGAAAGCAGTATAGCCATTGTGCATATATTTACCGATAGTCTAGGCTATTACAATAGTTGTTTTCCTCCATTTTAATGTATTCCACTTCTTTCACAGCAATTTTTAATCTTAGAAATGATACCCTACGCCCAAGGTTCTGGAAACAATACCCTACACCTAAGGTTCTGGAAATGAAACCCTACACCTAGGGTTCCGAGTATATATAAAATGTACCAAATAACTTTCCTTCTGCAGCCATCAATTTTAACTTCAACTATAAAGTTTACAGTAATAATTCCTTCTGGCCTTACCTATTCACTCATGCATGACTTGCCTTCTTCCACGACACTCTATTCTATGTCTCATGTGAGGTGGGATGTGTTATGTATTTACACCTTGCTCCCTCACCTATACACGTGTTCGACTACGGTGACCCTCACAGTATCTCTTTTGTTTTGGGTTCTCATTTATTGACTTAACAAGGTTCTTGGTAAAGACCTCATTTACCCCTAACTCAATCCTTGATAAATAATTGCAACATTGCAACCATTTAATACAACATGTCTCATCCATGTTTTTAAAAGGTTTCAAAAAAAAAAAAAACAAAGAACAGTTCAGTCCCTTACCTGAGTCACTGTTGCTCGCTTGAACACTTGAAAAGCCGAGATTACCTCTGTTCATATGTTTTCAATCTGCCACCCATCCATGAGATTCGTCTTTCGGGACCAGAATCTGCCCCCTTCCTCTCTTGCAAGACCATTGTCTGCAGCAAGATATTCACACTTAGTGCCTGGCTATCTGGTCATCACCAGACTTAGCCATCTTTCTCTGTTCTTTTTATTTTCTGTCTATCCCAACAACACAGAATTCTCCCTTTTTCCCCCTTTTTCCTCTGGAAGCCTTTCCAGTTAGGAAAACAGTTAGGGTTGGGAATCACAGCAACTATCTTGCCTCTAACTTCCCCCTTGATAAGTGGCCAGCTTTTTAAGAAAACATTTCTTAAATTTTTAAAAGGCTAATAATATTTAAATTCAAACAATTAATGTTGTTAATACAATTCATCATTTACCACAGTAAAGTCAAATATTTACATTTATCCTAGAGCATTACATCTCCCCCTCTTGAAATTAGACATCGTCTCGATGTCTTTCAACCACAAACAACCCTAGATACGTTTGTTTCATGAGCTCCTCATCTTCCCAGGTAGCCTCATTAGGCCCAAAGTGCTGCCACTGCACTTTAACTTGGGTAATAGCTCGCTTCCGCAGCATTACTTCTCTCTAGTCGAGGATGTCTAGCGGTTCAACCAAAATTTCTCCTTCCAGTTAGACCTGCAACATGCAACATCCTAAGTCAGTTTTCTTTTTAAGGAAACATTTTCAACTAATTAACTGGAGATAATTCTCACCTATATGTCCTGCCATCTGATTACATGTTTAGGATCATAAACATATTTTTTTAACACAGAAACATCGAAGACGTTGTGGACCTGTATGTGACTTGGCAGGGCGAGTTGGTAAGCTATCGGCCCAATTCTTGCTAAGACCTGAAAGGGTCCACAAAATCGGGGTGCCAATTTAGCGCACCCACTCCATTGCAATGTGCTCTTTTTCACTTGAATTCTCACGTATATGTGGTCACCAACTTGATATTATTTAAATCTCATTTTCCAGTCAGCGAAGTTCTTTTGCCTATCCTGA
>APFE030243582.1:0-10968 GCA_000404065.3 Pinus taeda
TATATTTTGAAAGCTAAATTAACTAGTTAGAGTTATGTTGGCTATTAGTTAGAGTTATTCGTACTCATACTCAACACTGAAACAAGCGGAGCGGAGCTACAATTATATAAAACTTGGAAAGGTGGAGAATATTCCAGGTCCGTGGAGATGGGCAGAGGAGTTGTTGTGCGAATCGAATTGAGGAGACTTTATAATAATCATCATGTACCTTATGGAAATTCATTCATTATTTTCGTAGTGTGTCCACCTATCAACCTCGAGGCTCCGCGATATCCATCACAGATGTTCCACTCATTGGTATCCAAATTAATTCAGGATTATCAGGATGATTCTTGGAAAATTGGATAATATGATAACTTTCAATAGAGCAACACGAAGAGAATATGATAAGTATGTGAATTACCTTTGAAGTTAGATTTATTTATAGTGGTGTAGGATATTGTACAACACAATTGGTTAGTGAAGACAGATTTATTTATAGTGGTGTAGGATATTGTAAACCAGAATGGGTTAGTGACTCATTATGTAAATCTTATGAATGGGATTTGTTTTTAAATTAGGTATTAAGTGTTATGTATTAAGCTAATGAAATTTTTATTGTCTTTACATATTTGTAATGAGCCAATTAGTGACCTCGTGACTAGTTTTTGAAATTTAATAATCTGAGACACAATGCTAACTGCTAATACTATTACATATCAATCTTACCTAAGTGTCAGTGTTACACCTTTTGTGAAACTACGAGCTAAAACCATCCAACTTTGATTGATTGGATTTCATAGTTGTATGAATCAATTTGAACATTATATATATGTGTGTTAATGGGGTTACTTAATTAGATTTTCTAGCTTTCCATAATGTTCATGGATAGGAGCTAGTTGTTTTTTTGGGATAGTGTTTTCGTGCTAATCGCTTTGTTTTCTAATGTCTAGCCAAAGTCTAGCGTGACAAATTAGACATAGAGAACCTTTCCATCCTTCAATATCTTATGGTGTTGAAATTCCTTGGCAAATGAGCTTCCTAATAAAACATGAGCTACTTCGTAAAACAGAGGGATGACCCTCCCATGCACCTGGGACACTTAATTGAGACACCATACAGAAGATGCGCAGTGTGGGGAGAAAATATTGCATTCAATGGCATGGTTTATCGTTGTATTCATGTCCTCCCCTTTTCTTAGTTGATGGGCATCATGGAATACACAGATTCATTTGGTACTTGTGAGGGCTGTGTAGAAATGATCTACGAAGTCTCGCGTGACATCTAACACTCTGAAGCTCAAAAACACATCATATATCCATGCTCTCCACATTTTAGAAAGAAACAAATTAATTTGCTGCTCAGAAACACCTCATATCTCTATGCCCTCCAGATTCTGACTGACATTCAGAAAGAAACAAATTAATATGTTATCTTGAGAAGGTGTGAGTGAAATAACCTTATATGGAGCTACCGAGCTTGGAGGCTAAGACTCAAGCATTATATGGAGCATTTGACTAAGTGCATCATGGAGCGCTTTACCAGGAAACAAGATGCTAAGTGAATAATGAAATGTTTTACGAGGGAAACTAGACACTTTTGGTTTGGGCCTCATTTCAATTAGTAAATGAGATATACAATGCGTAAATCACTACATAGCCGCATATCCACCACCGAGTTGGGACCTAACCTAATTGCAAATCTAGGTGGAGAACCAATTTGGGACCTAACCTAATTGCAAATCTAGGTGGAGAACCAATTGACCAAATCTCAATTGAACCAACTAAATGAATCCCATAATGGCCAACAACAGGGAGGGCATTTGAGAGAAATGGTAGACCCAATTCCTAGTGTTGGTTGTGCCCATTTCATATCATTTAATATTTAAAAATGATTATTAATTAAAAATATTTTATTAAAATATTATTTAATTTAAATAGATTTTAAAAAAACGATTTCATATCATTTAATATTTAAAAGTGATTATTAATTAGAATATTTTATTAAAATATTATTTAATTTAAATAAATTAAAAAAAAAAATTAAATATGAGATGTTTATGGAATATTATTGAAAGAAACAGAGAACTAGGTGTGCAAAACCCACCATCAATATGAAATTGGATAAGGCTCATTGTAGAAGAGAAAAACTAGGTCCGGGATGCTCTCCCGAAGAAAGGAGTCAACTTGGATCTAAGAATGATCATGTTCACTTGCTTTAACGACCTCTCAATATATTTTTATTTAGCAATCATCAAAATATATTTTATATTTATATTTTAATTTAATAATTTGAATAATATTACAATTGATTTAAATAACTAAAATATTTATAATTAACTTTCCAGAAATTTTGAGTAATTAATTCTTTCGATCTAAGCAACTAAAATTACAAGTTAGACTGTTCAGTGATCTCAAAACTGGTAACAAATCAAAAAAATATTTACCACAATTTAATTTTTAACAAAATTATCTTTTTAAAAATATTAATAAAAAGTAATGTATAAATAGAAATTACAATACCACGCTGTTGTCCAAAAAAGTCAACTAAATTATAACGTGCACGATGTGGTCAAATTGCTTATTCCAGGTTTTTTATTTTATTTGTGCAGCTGAATTGCACAAATTAGAATATACACATGGCCGGCCCCATGTAAAGAATGTATAATTGCACACCGTTTCAGAAGTACTGTGGTTGCCAACAAAGAACTAAAAAAAGAGAACTGAAAAAGCCAGCAGGTAAAAAAAAACTAGAGCAATATCGTAAATTGTAAATAGTAATTAGTAATAGTGAGTTAAAAGATTGGTAATTAAAAGATCGGTTTAATGAATAGTAATTAAAAGATGGGTTAGGTTGAAGCGAAATTTTAACACAACGGTCCAAAAAAGCAAAGCAAGCCTAAAACTCATTATATACTGGCGCACTCCTGAGTGGGATCGGTGATGGTGATGAACAAAGAATGAGAGGAGGAAAGGAAATTCAGCTCCACCAACGAAGAGGAGGTGATCAAAATTTTCGTAGTCTGAGGGTGATGGAGTGGATTATTCATAGAGAGGGTAATCTAATTTGTTTCTCTATCTCTCTGTTTATTCAATTGGTTAACCAGAAAAAGGCTGTAGCCGATTGAGTGATTTTATGTAACCTCACAAATTGTTTTCTCTCTTGAATCTACAGGTTTCTTTCTCTCTCAAGCATACTGTATGTCTTATGGAGCGCTCCATAAATGTAGTGTGCAAATGTTTAGTTGTGGTTGTGTCATGTGTAGTGTCCAAATGTTTAGTTGTGGTTGTGTCCTGTGCAGTTTAGTTGTGGTTGTGTCCTATGTAGTGTGAAAATGTTTAGTTGTGGTTGTGTCCTGTGTAGTGTCCAAATGTTTGTTGTGTTTGTGTGTCTGTTAATTTGGAGAGAAAGTCCCACGTGAGCAGAATATGCACTGGTGGTTGAAGTGCCAAATTGATCAACAAATAATGCATTCAGAGTGAGTGCAATATTTTCTTGAATTATTTTTAGATTCATTTTCGACCTTTTTTCTGATGAGTTGGAATTTTATATACAGGAGCTGGAGCAGACGTTTCCAATGCTTTTGTTGCAGCGGGGAATGAGGGGTCTCGAACTTTGGAACAACCAGTTTGCATAGTTTCAATAGCAAATGAAGTATAGCTAGCAAGGTTAGTACGATTTGTGAATGGCCTTGTTCTCCTCTGTTTCTTGGTGCAGTTTACCAATATCTCTATGATATATTTAAAGAGCATGTAGATTGCAGAATAGTTTTTCCAATTGAGTCGTTTTTAGGTTTTATTCCTCTGTGTTGGTCTGTGTTAACATAAGTATTAGCTGGTTAGGTGGTTTTCAATGTAACAGGTCAGGTCGCCCATCAATCTTTTTGCCTATTGACAGCATTGGTCTCTCCAAACACCCAATTGGTCTCCCCTTTTTCTCCTTTTCACGGTTGCATTGTTTGTTAGAGCATCCAATTGGTCGCCGAATTGAGCTCCTCCTTTTCCCATTTCATGGCTGCGTAGTTGTAATTTGTTACAACATTGGTCTCCCTAATTGAACTCCTCTTTTTTTCATTTCATGGTTGGGCTGTTTGTTACAGCATTGGTCTCTCCAAAGCCCCCATTGAGCTCCTCTTTTTCTCATTTCATGCCAGCGCAACCAATTGTCCCATATCCATAATAGTTGCATAACCCGATCGAGCAGAAGTTGCTTAAACTGTAGATATTAACCCCATGAAGCATGTTATACGTGGGTATATTAAGCGAAGGTGGTTCAGTTAATTGAGGCGCACCTTATAGAGGAAGATCTGCACATTCACTTCGCCAGAAAGACCCAGCTCTCTCTCTTGATTGTGCAATTCAAAAGTGACAGATCGTAGAAACCCCAAGATTTCCAGCCGTAGGGCCTAGCAATTCTATTTTAGACCCAACTTTCTGTCTAATATAACGATTCAATGAATCTATTGTGCAATTCAAAAGTCACAGATGGAAGAAACCCCAGAAATTCCAGCCGTAAGGGTTAGCAATTTTATTTTAGACTCAACTTTCTATTTAATACAACGATTCAATGAATCTATTGTTCAATTCAAAAGTCACAGGTCGAAGAAATCCCAGAAATTCTAGCCGTAGGGCTTAGCGATTCTATTTTAGACTCAAGTTTCTGTTTAATACAACTATTCAATGAATCTTTTGATTCGTTAAGAAAGCAGGGTGAAATTACTTTTGATGGCATTTCCTCCCTGGTCTTTTCAATAGAATTCATCTTTCCCAATGGCCACGGGCTTTAGAGTTCCAGTCTCGGCCAGGACGAAGATAGTGCATAGGTTTTGCGTGAAGAGTGCTCGTTAATGAGCTCCATGTATGGAATCACGTATTATCGATATTGTTGGAGTTTTCATTTATCAGTGGTGGTTATGAACAATAGTCCAGGTAGTCAGGCATAAGTAATGGTTTATGATTTTTTTAATATCTAAAAATAATTATTTTATTAAAACCAAGCCACATAGGAAATGTAGAATACCCCAATACATAATACCAAGCCACGTAAGGAACCTAGAATACCCCAATACAATACCAAGCCACGTAGGAAATATACTCGAAGCCAACGCCGAGGGCAACAATATATGCGTATAAGCAATCACATAATTAGATGTAAAAAAAATCATTATCATAGCTACCCGATCCATAAAGAGCGTGGGCTCATTGGAAATTGCACATGTATCATTGAGTTTAGCTCGTTAATCATAGTGAGAAAACTGTCAAGTTTCAATCAATTTAAGAAATTCATTTCACAAACCATTGTGATCAGTAGTCATGAGTTTGATGCCAGCTGACAACTGTCAATCAGTACTAGTTCCGTGTTTAGTTCTCAGCACTTTTCAATCATTACTCATAGTTATGTACTCGTAGCATGGGTTATATTATATAGATTATATTATATAGATTTGTTAATGGGCTTGTTAGATTTTAAATTTTTTCTCAATAGACAATTTTTATTGGGCCATCAAAAGTTATATATGCGTAAGTGTTGATCATAGTGCAAAGAGCTGTGTGAGTGGATTGTTTTCTTATTAGAAATGGCCAATTAGCATTCACCGGTTTAATTTCTGTGTAATCAATTCAATTTTACACCTAACTTGAGCTTTAATGTGCGAGGGGTTATAATGGATTCCCCCTATGATGCATATTGGAAGAATTACACATAGGAGCTTAATTCTTACTCCCTTCGGCACCTGTGAATGGAATATTTATCATGCATTATGGCTTTTGATTATATATAAATATATATGTTATAGAGATTCTTTTTAGGAATGATGTATTTAATTATGTTACAAGTTGTTATGAAAAGTTTGTATATTAATAATATTATTTTAATGTTGTATATTGCAGAAAATCTATCAATATCAAAGGTGCCGCTTTTCTCGAAGGCATTATCTATTTTTACTTTTTGTTCTGATGTAATTAGAAAAATGTGTATTTTTTTTGTTTAGATGGGCCCATCAAAAAATGTACATGAACACAAACTATCTTTAATAAAAGGAGTAGGCATTTTTTTGTGGAGGGGGATTCCACCCCTCCAAAAGGCTCTTAGGAGGGTTAAATGGTAACCCTCCTTTGAGTTGTGTTCCTTGTGCTCATGTTTTTCATGATCTTTAGTTTATAGCAACTCCAATATGCACAAACACACATACATCCTTTTATTATAATAATAATGTATAAACATGTTTTAAACATCTTCCCAACATACACACAGATGGCAAAATCACCTTTAGACACATAAATCATTTAACATTTTTTCATTGTTTTAAACATCTTCCCCACATACACACACAAATGGAAATATCAGCTTTATTCACATCAATCATTTAACATTTATTCAATGTTTTAAGCAACTTCCCCACATACACAAACAAATGGAAAAATCACCTTTATTCACATAAATCATTTAACATTTTTTCAATGTTTTAAACATCTTCCCCACATACACACAAAATGAAAAATCACTCCCATTCACATCAATTATATAAAAATTATCACCTAAATTTATTTATATTTCTTAATTTCTATTTTTCTTTTTGAGTTTTGATTTTGATTTTTTTAAGATTTTGATTTTTTTTTATTTTAAATATATATATTTTTATTATATGTTATTAGATATTAATATATTTTTTTACCTTCTTTCATATATATAATAAATGTAATTTAATATTTTTATTGATATTTTTATAATTTATATTAAATATTCATATATATTATTTAGAGTGTTTGTGTTTGTAAATATTTAAAAATATATATATATTATGTATTTGTATAAATTTACTATACCTAAATGTTTGTATATTGGTTTTATTATTTATATACAATAAATATATTCTTGAATGCTTATTTTTATATATATGAATGTATTTGGATTACAATGTATGTTTTAGATTCTTTATTTTGTATGTATATGAATGTATTATTTTTAGAATTTAGATAGTGTTTTTATTAGTTGAATTTCGATAGTTAGAATTTATTTGTTAAGGTTTTTGTTTTGGTATGTATCAATGAATAGGGTATCTCCTTCTATGTGGTGTGTGTGAATGTATTATTGAGATAGAGTGTTTTCATTACTTGTATTTACTTCTTTGGAGTGTGTATTCTTCTATGTTTATGAATGTCTCATTTTGCATGTTTTTTAGTATTCTTTCATTGTTTATTTGTATGTATATGAGTGTATTGTTTGACTATGCCTTGAGTGTTAGAGTGGTGATTTCATTGGTTGTGTGTATGTAAATGTATTTTTTTGAATATTTGCTTGTATTATCTTGAGTGCCTTTCAATATTCCTTCATTATTTGCTAATGTGTGTACTTTTTGAGTATTCTAGTGTATGGAAATTATTTACTTCTACATGTATGATTGTATTCTTTGCTATAATTGTGTGTATATTATTTACATCTATTTTTGTATATATATGAACCTATTCTTTGTTGTATTTCTGTGTGCATTGCTTACTTGTATTCTTTGTATGTGTATGAATATGTCATTTATGTGTGTATGAATCTATTCTTTGCTACATTTGTATGTGTCTTGCTTATTTGTATTCCTTGTATGTGTATGAATCTATTCTTTGAGTGTATGAATCTATTCTTTACTATACTTGTATGGTCTTTCATAATTGTATTATTTGTATGTGTATGAATATATTATTTATGTGCACATGAATCTATTCTTTGTTATATTTGTGTGTGCCTTGTATTCTTTATGTGTACATGAATCTATTCTTTTCTACATTTGTGTGTGCCTTAGATTACTTGTATTCTTTATTTGTGTATGAATATGTCATTTATGTGTGTATGAATCTATTATTTGCTACATTTGTATGTGCTTTGCTTAATTGTATTCCTCGTATGTGTATGAATCTATTCTCTGCTATACTTGTATGTGCCTTGTTTACTTGTATTCTTTATGTGTACATGAATCTATTCTTTGCTACATTTGTGTGTGCCCTGGATATTGTATTCTTTGTATGTGTATGAATATGTCCTTTATGTGTGTATGAATCTATTCTTTGCAACATTTGTATGTGTCTTGCTTAATTGTATTCTTTGTATGTGTGACCTATTCTTTGTTATACTTGTATGTGTCTTGCACAATTGTATTCTTTGTATGTGTATGAATATATTATTTATGTGTACATGAATCTATTCTTTGCTATATTTGTGTATGCCTTAGATTACTTGTATTCTTTGTATGTGTATGAACATGTCTTTTATGTGCACATGAATCTATTCTTTGCTACATTTGTATGTGTCTTGCTTAATTGTATTCTTTGTATGTGTATGAATCTATTGTTTTCTATACTTGTATGTGTCTTGCATAATTGTATTCTTTGTATGTGTCTTGCATAATTGTATTCTTTGTATGTGTCTTGCATAATTATACTATTTGTATGAGTATGAATGTATTCTCTATGTTGGTATAAATATTTCCTTGTTATATTTGTATATATATCATTTACTTGTAGATATATGAGTGTAGTTTGTCTGAGTGTAGTTTGTGTGAATATATATATATGAATGATTATAAATATAGTATCATTACTTCTATATATAAATATATTATTTAGAATATTAACTTGTAAGTTTAAATATTTGTGAAAATATTATTATTATTATTATTATTTTGGATTTTTATTTTAATTTATTTTAATCAATTTTTTATTATTTTACTTTTCATTTCTTATTTTTTTCCCAAGATTGATAATATTAATCTATCATTTTAAAATGAAAAATAATATACATATTATAATAACATTAAAAAATAAATAATATTAGCCTTCCAAGTACATGAAATATTATGCAAACCATGAGACTCAAGGTTCAAATCCCTTATAAAAGAAGAAACAATTACATGACATTTATAACATCATCATGATACATATCAATTGATTATTTAATATTAAAATCAATACAATAAATAAATTCAATTAATTTTATTTAAGAATTCATTAATTTTAATAATTTATAATTTTCTTTTTCATAATACTAAAATTTAATAATTTGTGGAAAAAATATTAATTCTAAAATTTTGCTAATGATAATTATTGTTTTAAAAATAATAAAGAAAATAAATATTTCTCCATTTTCATAACATATTAATTAACTTACAAAATAAATGTAATTGTCAACATCATAATATCTTTATTCAATCTTCATCACATGCATAAGCTAATGTTAATTCTAAAATTCATAATAAGCATAATAAATGTGATGCATGTGAACATGTCACTTTGTGAGTCAATATGTGTAATGTCTTTGGGTATGTGTATGTTTGTGTGCACCCTTTGTTTGTTGTGTGCATGTATGCATGTGAGTGATTGTGCCTCATTGGCAATGGATTGTGTGGGTGCGCGTCAGTGGTTAGTCCCATGCCAATGATGGACCGTTTTTGGGGTCATATAAGCTCTCACCTTCACATGGTTGACCCTGTTAGTAGAGATTTTACATCTCCAAACCAAGAGGAGCTTTCTATTTAGTGCTTTTTAATTAATTTAAAACATAACATTAACTTCAAAACAATAAAATAGTTTTATTTTTTTATTAGTTAAAAAACATTTAAATATATAAGCTTATTATAAAATAAACTGAAATATTCATTCATATATATATATATATATATAATTATTAAATATTATTTTAAAAATATAATATATATATATATATAATATTTATAGACTATATTAATTATTAAAACTAAACTAATATCAATTTGACCAAATATATTAATTGTTGATTTATTTATTCAATGTCTATTCTTAAATGTATTAAAAAAAAATACAAATATTAATAATATGTTCTTATATTTATCATTCACATTTAATTATTAAATTATAATAATAAAATAAAATGGATTATTTTATTTATTAAATCATAATAATAAAATAAAATAAATTATAACATTTGTTGTTGTAATAAATATATATCTGTTTTGAGAGGTGCTCTCTAACTTAGTATGGTAAATATGTTATAATAAAAAGATTAATGTAATGTAAACATTTTATAGTCAAAATAAAATAAAAAATGAAAATAAAAATAGAAAAATAAAAGTAAATATGTTATAATAAAAAGATTAATGTAATGTAAACATTTTATAGTCAAAATAAAATAAAGAATGAAAATAAAAATAAACCTATAATTAAAACAAAAGTTACGAATGGTCTTGAAAAACCATGGTCATGAGGAACATAGCATATTTAAAGGGTGAAATTAGACTAGGCTAGATCCGTTTTAATTCATGAACTCTGAAGAGTGAAGAGAAATCGAATCTCCTTTCACTCCAAAAGAAGTTTTCATCTCAAAAAATTAAATCCTTCTTAGTACTTGAATGTACTCCAAAAAAAAAAATCATCTCAAAAAATTAAATCCTTCTTAATACTTGAATGTGGTTGATTATATTAATTTAATATTTTTTTCATTTTATCAAACATTTTACAATTATAAAATAAATTAAGATAAAAACAAATTAATAATATATTATTATACCTTTTATAAAATTACCATAATGATAAATAACATTATACATTAAAAATAACATATAATATTAAATATAAATCTAAAAATTTCAACATAAAATTTAGATCGATATTAAAATGAATAGTCATTAAATATTAAAAAAAAAAACATTTTAAAACACTATTTAAATAACATTTTTCAAATAATAATAATCCTATATTATTTTATTTAAATATTAAAAACCATTAAATTATAATAATCTTACTTTTTCAGCTTCATAAATATTATTTTCAGTTTTTATTTTAACTAAAACCACTATTTTAAATTTTGAATAAATTATAAAGTTTTCATGGACGGTTGGCTAAATTGATCCATACTTAAAATAATTATCATCATTTTTTGAGTGGAGAGAAATCAAATCTCTTTTCACTCCAAAAGAAGTTTTCATCTCAAAAAATTAAATCCTTCTTAATACTTGAATATGGTTGATTATAT
>APFE030243593.1:0-12721 GCA_000404065.3 Pinus taeda
TCAAAATGAAAAAAGAATTTTTATCTCACAGGCAAGATATGTAAATCAAGTATTGAGCAGATTTAACATGCAAGAATGTAAGGCAGCGATCACTCCCACAGTAATGGGATTAAAACTCAGCAGAGAGGATAGCAGCAAAGATTTTGATCCTAGTCTGTACAAGAGTATTGTAGGCAGCCTTATGTATTTAACAGCAACTAGGCCTGATATTATGTATGTTGTTAGTTTAATTTCCAGATTCATGGAGAGGCCAAAGGAGGCACATTGGCAAGCAGCAAAAAGAATTTTGAGGTATGTGAAAGGTACAAAAATATTTGGAATTTTATATAATGTCTCAGAACATCCAGATTTGATTGGATACACTGACAGTGATTGGGCTGGAAGTGTTGATGATCGGAAGAGCACTTCCGGTTATGTTTTCTATATGGGTTCAGGAGCCATTTCATAGGCTTCTAAGAAGCATTCCATTGTAGCATTGTCTACAGCAGAGGCTAAATATGTGGCAGCTACAGCAGCAGCATGTCAAGCAGTTTGGATGAGAAGGATGTTGAGGAGCTTAGGCCAAGAGCAGGCAAAAGCGACAATGGTTTTTTGCGACAATAGCTCAGCTATTGCATTGTCAAAGAATTCAGTGTTTCATAAGAGAACGAAACACATTGATACAAGGTTTCACTAAATCAGAGAATTGGTGAACAATGGAGAAGTTGTCCTAGAACATTGCGAGACTCATGAATAGGTTGCAGACATTTTGACAAAGCCACTGGATCAGAAAAGGTTTGAATTTTTGAGGAAGTGTCTGGGTATGACCGAATGCCCAGCAGTTGAAATTAAAGGGGAGTGTTAAATTTGTAATTTCAACCGCGCGAATACCACCGCGGTAAACCTCAAATCCGCCTGAACCATATCGCACCGCTTTTTGTTAAAGGTGGTTTCCGTACTGAGAGGCTCCGATAAAACCTGGAGCTGACGCGTGGATTGGGGTGACATCACCCTCTGACATTTATCGGACGATAAATGTCGGTCAAAACTTGTCGCCCGATACTCGTCCGATTTGGTCCTTCATTCTCCGCGGTCCGATCGCAAGGAAGGTATACGGGGTCTGCTAAAATTAAATGCGTGGAGTAATACTTTTCCCATACCCTAAGTTAATGATATAACATGTTTTTTGGTAAAACACTTAATGTTTTTACGGCACATTATATTTATTTTTTTACGGAAGTATGGGCGTATTTACGGTATGTAAGTTTTTATTAAATTGTAATTAATCGCATGATATATGTTTGGTATGTGAGTTGACTTTATGTTAAGTGGATTGCACAGGGGGAGGAGCAGAACCAGGTTCGCAGCGAATGAAGAACCAGGGAATAAACGCACAGTAGTGCGATGAAAAGAACAGAGCATGAAATGCAAAGAACAACAGAGCATGAAATGCAAAGAACAGAGCATGAAATTTTTGCATGCTGAAGTTTTTACTCATTGTAATGAGCAGGCATGTAATTTCTTGTTTTTGAACCTACATACGTAAAAGTTTGTTTTACAACTGTATATGTAAAAATGGTTTTACATCAGTAAATGTAAAAGTTTTACACCAGTAAACCCAGCTCATTAAATTCTAAGGTGAAAACAGAGTTTTGGTTAAATATTGTGTTTAGTAAATCCCTCTCAGCAAGGAGGATGAATATGTCTCAGTAACTTTATTTTAATGAATGAAAATCTTTTATGGTGGTGCAATACTCTGTTCTCAGTAATTTTTTTTAAAAGGCTCCTCTGTGCAAAAAGATTCTGAAGTAAAAGAAACAGAGCATTGGCTCTGTGTTTTATTTTTGTGTTTTTGGGATTTTCCCCTTAAAAATCCCCAACATTGCCATCGGCGAAATGCTAAGCGCAAAAAAGTATTAATATTGCATAAAATGACTTTTAGAAAACTGTCTGCAATAGTTAAAAGATTCTCCAGATTTATAACTCTCGGCCTAAATCTTTAGTCTGACAGTGCTTGAAAAATTTACCAAATAATCAGTGAAACAAAAACCTCTGACAAACTGATACAGCGAATTCTTCTGGAGGAATGCAATATATGGAAAAAAAAAATCCATAATAGTAAGTATGAGTACAGCTGAAAGCAAGTTTATTACCATTCTGATATTTGAAATTTTGGTGCTTAAAATTTATTTACATGGTTCTCACTTAAAAAACAAATCTCATCACCAACTCCAACTTCTAAAATTTATTAATATATTTATTGCCTTAAATTATTGATAATCAGACATCAATATTACGCCAAAGCATTTATAACAGAAAAATCTATGATAGAAAAAAATTGCCCAAAAAAGGAAAAATCTATGATGAGCTTCTGTACCTCGGTTTTCGCCGTTCGAGTTTTCCGTGGAGGATGCGCCACTCTGTGACGCACCAAGCCAGGCGGATTGAGCATTCATTTCTCCTACTCATGGTGCTGGCTCACTTCGCAGGTCTACTCACGGTGTTGAATCCCAGCAAGTTGTGCCCTAGGCGTAAGGTAAATTATACTCTGTGCGTAAATTAAATTTTAAACTGTGACAATGTGCATTAACAAAATGCATACCATGATTAGCAAAAATAATGACAACAAGAGAATTTCGTAGACTAGCCTTTACAAGCAATGCATATCCATCAATTATTGCCAGTGATAAGCTCCAAAAGAAGGGCCATTGGCTTGTAGGTTATATGGTTAATTTTTGTGTTGTTTACAGACATCTGGGGGGACATACATTTGGGAGAGTGTTTTTTGTTGCAGCAATATTAAGAACTTAAACCTTAAACTATGTATAGACAAAAATATGATTGACTATTTCTAATGCCTAACTCTTCTCCTCTCCACTCTGTTTTTATTTAAAAATGGAATGCCCAGCTCTTCTCCTCTTCACTCCAATCTTATGAAAGCTTAGTTATTATAGACTCCAATAACCATATTAGACTAGTGAAAAGTGGAATGCCTAATTCTGCTCCTCTCCACTATGCTCTTATGAAAGGTTAGCTAATGCAGATACCTAATGGCTTTCATCAACCACGTCTTAACCTAATGTGCTAGCTCATTTACTTATTTATAATGTACTAAATTGCTCTTCATCATTAATGACATCCACGCATTCCAAAAGTGGGAATTCTCAGATCAGTTATATGTTGTTTATACACATAACCTGAAAGTTGTTATGGGATTGGCATGAAATACAAACTAGCCCAATAGTGCTAATTGACAGCCTAACTGCACCATGGGAAGAAGAAATAATATGTTAGGATAATCAATAATTGGGCCTTGTACTGAGAAGGGTTAGTCTACTATTCTAGCATGAGAATATCTAACATTAATTTCATAGAATCATAAGCTTCAAACTTCATAAACGCATGTAAAAAAAAAATTCATACCCATAGTAATATTTTCTATATTTTTTTAAAAGAAAACCATGGTTGATAAAAACTAACAACCTAGAGATATATGCAACAACAGTCACATATATGATAAACTCATCCAATATGTCTAGACATTCATAGTCCAATCTAGTACTCAGTATGGTAGAACAGTCTAGGCTTCTCTTTTATGCCTGTTCTGAAGAGCAGTTTGCTCTTCCTCTTCTTTGATCACTGAACAATCACATCATGCTATACATTGTCTGAATTCATCTAAATGCTAATTATCTGGTGTCAGGGCCTTCTCATGTTATAATACAATCTAAACTAGGCCCTCTCATCTTATGTACAAAGGCAATAGAGGTTGATTGACTATCAAAACAATGGAAGCAGAATCAGAAAAAAAAATTGTTTGTCTCACTGGACTTTAAACAATTGGATAGCTCTGACAATTAAGTTCAACATCCATCATAGCTATAAGTGGTGTCCAATCTCTCCTTCTTGGACTTGTCTTGGCTACATGATTTAACTTCCCTGGATATTGCCTCTTGTTGATGAAGATCTGGATAAGCATAGGAGTGTTCTCTCAATTTGGAACCCTCCACCTAATGCAATCCCTCTTTCAAGATGTGAGCAATAGCTCTGGAAAACACTAACAATCAACTGCAATCGGAATCACCGGATATAGCAATGTTTTTGAAAATGTAATAGGAAAAACCTTTTTCCAAGATTTCTTTAGTCAATCTTACTAAAAGATGATATTTTGAAATCCTTAGAATCCTTGATAGCATGACAAGGTTTGTCTTAAATGGTTCCTTTCTTCTTTTCATGCTACATACTCATTTTCATGACCATGCATGCATTATTAACATGAGCGTGCATTATTAACTCTTTATGCTAATATAAAAGTAAAGATGCTCTCTTATGCCCAAAATCTTATCACTGATATTTGATTTTGTGTTATTTTTCAAGGATGTGCATTCAAACTTGAGGTAGAATAAAAATAACCAATTTCAATGAGGATATTTTATCATATTTAATATTCTAACATGAATCTATTTTGCTTTTGTCACTATGCAGTTCTTCTAAGCTCACAGAATGCTGGAAAAGTGGACATTATGCATTGAAGTATCATGTTGCCCAAATCCAGATCGAGCATCTTTAAAAACTTTCCTTCACAATGGGGCAAAAAATCATGTGGTTTATAGAATATGGGAAGCACAGGGAAAGACAACCAATAACGAAGCATACTACATTACACTTGTTGCAGGATTAAAAGAGGCAAAACACAATGGGGTCAATTACATAATAGTATTGACAAACTTAGATTTAATCTGTAATCACATGGAAGGCATCTACAATGTTCACGTAGACAATTTGAAGCCCCTCTACAGAGAGGCAAAATATGGAGTGCTCGATTTAATTCTTTTATGATAAAGCACCTTGCAGCGATCCATAAAATGTCTACTGATCTAATGGCTGGAGCAATCTCAAGTGTAGATGTAGGTGCTAGAGATGATTTTAGCATCACCATTCATTCCATTGGAAAACATTGATCAGCATCAGTATAGGTCTTGACTATGTGTATACACTATGGTTGTCATTTTTCTTGGGACTCTCATACCGTGGTTCTTTCACTAAAGAACCAATCAATGTACCTTTTTTTTTCTGTTTTGTAATATCATTCACCTTAAATGTCTACTCATGTTATAACATGCTTCATGTGTTCAGTTATATACATTATATTTGAGGTGAACTAATTATTCTTAACCTACCAGTGGTTCAACAAAGATTATTGGAGCTCTGTTTGAATTTCATTTTAATTCGACGTTTCAGATGTTGCCTCTTTAATACCATCTTGAATTCCACCTGGATGGATGCCATGGGAATAATTGAAAGTAACAAAATAGGGTTATTTACATCTGGTTTGTTGGTTTTCACAACATTTAAGAAGTATAAGTCATTTCTGATGCAAACCCTAGCTATATCCATATCTATATTATGACAAGCTGGAAATAGTTGATGCATGATCTAATGTGAGATGAAGAAGCTCATACCATGAAACCCTCCTAGGAACATTGACACATAATAATGACAAACTCTAACCTAGTATGAAGAGAATTTTCTTAGGTACATGGTTTGCCCGAGAATGATGCAATGTACATATATATCAATGAAGCCCTAGATGCGCATGATCCCTTTGAAGATTCCCTAATCCTAATAAATAATGAAAATAAGCAAAGAAACACTCATCTTTGGATATTTCCAAAAAGATTAAAAATATGGAAGCCCTAAACATTATCAAAAACATAATGATAAAATCCTAAAGTCTGCCACAGATAAAATAATGATTATAGTTCATAAAATATAATTTTACTGGTGGAATACTGACATTAGTTAAGGAAGAAAATGGCATCATCTTGTAGAGGACACTTTCCCCTTTCGAATAAGCTATTACTCACTTTCTAACTCCTCTTAGATTGAGAGAAATTGAACTTATAAATTAGAAAAATTAGTATTGGTAAAATGTATTATGTAGGCTCATGTTCCTTGGCCAAGTGACGTGTCATTTCATTAAAGGTAAAAAACTAGTATAAACATAAGCTAGAACTGGTCATTCCCCCCATCAACCTCAGTGAAGAACATCATAAAAAGACAGATAAGAGGGATGCAAGCATGACATAAGCCGAGGAGATAAAGGCGAATACTTTTTTGGTAAAATACTATTATGCTCCTTTCAAACTAGGACTTGTTGTTAGAAGTTCGGATATGGAATTGCAATAATATATGTGAGGCTCAAAACCTTGAGAGAAATCAGTTTTATAGGCCCGAATCTCAAGATCAAAATCCATGAGAAGCCTAGGTTGGCAAGAGAAATAGAAGCTCTGATAAGCCACTGTGATACTCTGGAATAGTCGTAATCAAGCTTGGATTGTGGAATTGTAGAAATGTGACATATCTCAGACAATGGAAAGTATATAAGCTCAGATTTTAACCTCAATCATGTGATTAGTTTCCTACTAAAGAGCTCAGATTTGTTGTGAAGACTAGAGACTCGTTGAAACTCATACTAATCAGTTTCCTTTACAAAATCTGTTCCAAAAACTTGAATATCTAATTGAGTTCTATATCAAAATATGTCATCATCAGTTGACATGTTACAGACCACCATCCAAATAAGATCAGAAGTATAAAATGTAACAAGACCTTGAGGAAACTAGATGCCCCTCAGTAAATTCATCTAAAACAAGAAAATTTTGAGCCAAATGAAAAACTTCCTTAATGAATTAGCAAAATTGTTCAATTCTTTAAATATAAGTAAAAATAATTATCTGATAATGACCAGAGGTATCCTCCAAATGTATTCCCAACTCTGAAAGGCTCAAACTGTGGACCTGGATGTGATTGTTCATCCTTTTGATAGCCATATCAGAGCCCCCAAAAACCTATTGTTGCAGTATATTTTTCTTTGTAGCTCATTGTAATAGGAAAAATAATGTTCTAAATTCAGCTTTATTTCTAATACCAATAACCATATATGCCTTACTAGTGAATTTTTTATCCTTAGTAGTAAATAACACATTACACAGACTACAAAAGTGTTCTGGTCCCTGGCAAGCCCCATGCATAATCCTTGTTCAAAATCATATGACTAGGTTTTGGTTGTATACTAGGCTTATAAGAAGAAAACAATGAAATCACTTGTAATAAAACTTTGAAAGTGGGCACTTAGACATCCACAAAAAACCTGGCATTCCTCACTGACCAGATTCGACAAGTAATCAAGTATGGAAGTGTTATATTTTCCTTCAGCTCTCTTCTATTAAAGTGCTCTTGAAAGCAATATTTCAGGATCAATTTATCCCACAAATGCTGAGGTGAGGTCTGATGTTCAACTTCTTTCCACACCTGTATTGAGTAAGGGCATAGTAAAAATAAATGTACGGAAGTTCCTTCATTAATTCTACCAAGGATACGAAAGCTCGAAGTACCTTTAATGATAATATCTTTCAAGGAAAATCAAAGCCGATTTGTGGCCACTTCAATCATGGATATTTGTGCCATGTTCCTACATGTTTCCCATTGTTTACAGGGCAGATTTGCATAAGATAGGGCATTGCAATAAAAGTATGTGGTTGTGGGTTATGTTCAGAAGTTCGAGTGTTCTTTTGAGGAGATATATCAGGTTATGGGGCACTCGTTTGAAGCCCAAACATAGTATATACAACAAGAAATTAGGCGTGCTTGTGATGGGAGTTATAACCAACAACAGGGATAACTTAACAGCAGAGAAAGGTGCTGATTTTGACCTAATTTGATGCTACTTTTGGGCTTGTCCACATTCATTTATGACAGTAGAGGAAGGAACAATACTTAAGATGGTTATTTCAATTATTTTGGGATCTACGATCCTACTGGTATAAATAGTTACAACCATCAACCTTAAACAAAAGCAAAAGTAATTAAAGAATAATGAATTTGATTTTTAAAATTACTTTTATTTGGACTTTTTATTTTTATAATTTGCATAGTAGCTAATCATAATCATTAAACTCTTTTATAGGAACTAATCACAATATTATTTATAAAGAAAAATAAAAAATATATATTGACTAAGTAATATTATTTCCATGCATAGTATTTGTATTGAGGGAATTAAAATATAAAACTCTTTTATTAAGAAAGTTTGATTTACTGTTTGAGAAAGGAATGGAGAATTTGCTTTTGTGTATTTACATGGGTCTGGAATGTGCATGGAAATAATCTTGGATATTTGATGAGGATCTCTACTGATCTGTGGGTGTTGTAGTTCTACACATTGTAAGGGGTGTTTTCTTGTGGCCTCATGAGATTCTTGAATGTTAGTGTAATTGTCATATCATGTTTTTATTTTTCTCTAGAAATTGTTCAGCATTGGGGTCTGCCTAATAAATATAATTTGTTCATTTACTACCCTATAAGTGAGAATGGGAATGCTTATACCTTGCCACTACCACACAAACAATGGCTTGGACACATGTACATATTTTACCCCTATTTGGAATTGAACATATGACCTTTGTGGAGAGAATCACATGTTCTTAACTGTTAGGACCACTCGAGCTATATTTATCATGTTTTTATTACACGGAAGTATTAAATAATAATGTAACTTTAGGCATAATTTAATAAAGTAACATGTTATATGAATCTGCAAGGTTAAGAGATGTTAATTAGTTGCTAGTTTTGTCTTAACATTAAGCTGCATAATGCATAGTATGAAGCTCACAAATTGTAACAACAATCAGGGTCCAATTTACAATCCCCTTGACATGGCCACAAAATTGGACATTTCATACTAAATTATGCCAAATTAAAAATCTGGTGTGAAAGATGAAATTTCTCAAAACTGGAAACAATAGGCTCACCCCATAGGTAGTATATCTCAAAAAACTAGTTTCTGGAATGAAAACCAAGAAAAAAAACATTTGCAGAAACAGGTTATGGATTTCAACTCTGTACCAATCCATAATCTCTAACATCAAAACTTTCAAAGAATGGATGATAACACAGCAGGCATTGCTTAAAGAGAAAGCACAAAGATAGCAACAGATCCTTGCTTATTGGGTTCAACTGATCTGGAAAATATGAATTGCTTCCCCTGCTTGCCGAGGTTTAAGGAATGTTACAAGCCAAGTTAAATGAGGAACATCTTCATTGGTACCAGGAATTTAGCCTTAGAGTGCATGGGTTGTCCCCTCCTTCAGCCCTATGGGATTTTCTATATACTGGTCCATCCTTCCTTCATGAGTCATGACACATTGGACTTGAAGGAAATGGTATTAAGTATGCATAGATGGGTTCAAACTCCAAAATTTTCAATCATTTCTAGACACCAAAGGACTGACTTTGACCATGCCAATAATTTTCACCAATTTTCACTGAAATTCATTTTGTATTAAAGCAGCATGCCAAAATCAAATATACAGTAATGAGATAGCCTGATATATAAGAGTTCCAATTCTGCCTTTATGTACAATACACTATATTGTTATCCAAAAAGGATGTATCAAGCTTATAGTAGCAAAAATGCAAATAACCATTTTTTGGAGTTTGTGAGAGTTCAACCAACATTTACACTGAGATTTTATATGCTTTGAGTTCAACAAAAAGATTTCAATATCTCAATACAATAACCATACAAAATTGAATTTACAAAATGTTGTACATATCCAAAGACATGTTCAACCCATCATGCGTGTGAGATGTTCTTGGATCAGGAGAGCACTTTATAGGGTTATGCCCATATTTTATCCATAAATAGTTATGAGCTCGAATATTTGTCATCTTGCCATTGATTGCTGACACTTTGATTGCTCTTTTCACCTACTATTTCCTATAAAACAAATTGAGAAGAATGTTGTCAAATGCTTTTGGTTAATCCATTACAAAACAAATTAGCAATATAGGTTCACTTAAAATATAAATAGAGATTTTCATTCATACAAAATTTCATTCATGAAAGTTATAACATTTTCATCAACCAAATTTTCTTACCACAAAGTTTGAAGGCATGTGACTAGATTGTCCCTCCTCTGTAGATGGAGCAACTCTAGGTAAATTGTTGATTGGAAGTGTGTAATAGTTGTGTAGTTCTGAGGCAATGGATTGAGGCATGTTGGATGTCATAAATGAGCAAGGTATAGAGTGCGAGCAACAATACAATCTGACTGATTTTACAATAGGGGGCATCATTCTAGAGTGTGAAACTGAAATGTTATGGGTTGAGGTAGGGTGCTCACTGAATGAATTTGGTGCAAATGGTGGAAACAACCAGGGGGTTCGATGATCAAACGAGAGAGGTGGGCGTGGTGAATCAAATGGAAAAGGAATCAATGAACTCCCCATATTTGGATCCACATTATTCTCATCAAATAATCGATCTTGACAACTTGAAGTATTATGAGATGTGGAATATTCAGCTGTGACAAAAAAAATAAAAATTGTTATGCAATTGCATTGAAGGTGATGAAGATAATGATATTTTGAATTTCACATAAAATGATACATCAATTGATATTTCCATACCAGTATTTTGTAAAATAGAATGTTGTACCCTTCTAGATGTATGGTCTGGATTGATTTCTTTTGTAGAAGTGAACTCCAATTGTTCATTCATGCTTCTTTTCCTTCCATGACACCGTCCAACCTTTAGAAACTGTGGTTCATCTTTTCTTGATTTCAACACACGAACACTTTGTACTCTCGGCTTACATTTTCTACCAGTTGATTTAGTGCATATGCCTGCTCCAAAGTTGTGGGTTTTATTTTTAATAAACCCCTCAATTTCTTATGAGTTGATGAAATCACAAGTTTAATTTCCTCATCGCTAGTTAGGGTGCTATCTAGCCTTAAAATGGTTGAATTAGTGGAAGGGGAAGGTGGAAGGTTCATTTCAATTTCTGGGGTCATTACAAATGATTCATTTAAATCAAGTAAATATCTAGGTCTTTTTGTAATAGACCTAGAGACATTAGGCAATTCATTGCCCCCCGAAACATTGCTAGTCACTAGCATCTCAAATTTTAAAATATGCTTACAAATATTGCCATTTAGGACCCATTTACAATTACCAAAGTTTAGGTTCAGCCCTTTACAAATGACATGATACCATGTATCACAAGTCTCCATAGTTTGGCTACGAACCAAATACTCGACGCATTCATTGTTTATGTGAATGTAATACAACTTAACCTTTTTCAATAACAGATGCAACAACCAATCCACCCTTCCATGGGACACATTGTTCTTCTCACAAAGGTACCTTTGATTTAGATACTGGTGATAAGATTCGATAGCATTATTAGTATCTTGGTTGGAATGTGGGAAGTCCTTATATGCTTTTGCCCACATATCTGGAAAAAAAAAAACATATAGTAGATGCTAAGAAACAATAGAAAATGGTCCATCACAAAATAAACTGATAAACTGCAACTTTAAGAAACTTACATAATTTGTTGTTGCCTAACCAGTTGGTCACAAAATAATCCAGAAACACAGTTTCTTCTTTGAATTCATCAAAGAAACTTTGAATTTTATGTTGCACAGATTCATCATCTTTACACGAATGCATGATTTCTCCTAAAGCACGGAAGATACAGACTTTATTTTCCTTTCCCTTGACTTTAGTTCCAACATTTTTCAACCACACTTTATGGACATGCCATACACACAATAATAGTGTAGATTTTGTGCAATTCCTGAAATAATATAACCTTAAAAGATAATATCCTTGAACATTATCGCTTTTTATCTCTTCTAAAAAGAAGAATCTGGTTCACCTTAATGCCTCGATTTCCACTACTGCATCATCTGTGATGACAGCTCGGACATGCCAATCTGGTTTTCCTTTTTCCCATTTGCAAATAATTGTGACATCCATTTACAAATATCAGGAGTACCATTCCATGATGATATTACCCATGCCACTGGAATCCCATTGTGATGATCATCAAAAACAATTATGGTGTACATTTGATACTGCATTACAATAAGAAAACAAGATTATAAGCATATAAGAGGACGACATTGAAATGAAGTTGAATAAATGAAGTTTTGGTAAATATGTTTACCCCATATTTATTAGTGCTGAAAGTGGAGTCCATTGATAATATGTTGTTGTGTGAGTGTTTCACCATCATTGAAAGCATCCAATTAGTTTGTATGCCTATAATGAAAGGGATGTTTTTAACAACAACTTCTTGTTGGTAGAAGAAAAACCTCTCTGGGCACTCACTAACCCAAAAATCCACACTCATTAGATCACTTTCATGCCTCACATACTCTAGCCTTTTGATATTATTGTACATGTTTGACACATCCTTTCTTGTCATAAAAGAATCTCGAGGCACCCTTGTGAAGAACTCACTAGATCCATACCTTACATCAAAGATAAATTTGTCCCAAATCATCGTAGCATTAAAACCATCATGAATCAAATCTTCAACAATGGTTCGTATATTCTCTGTTAAATGCAACGCAAAATTGAATTTCTTGGACATGTCATTTGCCTCATTTCCATGACAAACCACATTTTTCTCATCAATATGTCTGTATATTATATATATTAGAACAACATCATTTGGTCTAAGAGCAAGTCGTTGCATAATAAAGTGACACTGACAACTAACTTTAATGTTGTGACATGGAAGATGTTTTTTAGTTGTAGATCTAGGTTCAGCTACATTGTTGGCTTGTACATGATTTGGACCATAGGCACACCAATATCTGGTGATCAAGAATTTACAAAAAATTAAATAAAATATTTATGCATGTTTCACATAGTGAACTTAAAATC